>JBBIGC010147995.1:0-18826 GCA_037576955.1 Lepidarchus adonis | reverse complement strand
CACAAACACAAAAGCAGAAACACAACAACAAATTGAGAAACACAAACACAAAAGCAGAATCACAACAACAAATTGAAGAACACAAACACAAAAGCAGGTGGTATGACCTGAGTATGAAAGAGGAAGTTCAGACGGAGACTGACCATGTGATCGGGCAGTCCCCACAGCCATGTTTGCTTGACAGATCTAATATGCCTTACACTGAAGCAGTGCAGCAGGAAATCCAGAGATACCTCAGATACCTCAGGCCAGCAGAGACACAACACAGCAGTTTTGGAGCATAAATCAGACCAGATGACAATGTTTCATTGTTGAAGCCTGGGAACATAACGTTTTAAGATGTTAACCTTGAGGCCCCATGAATAATGGTTTGGAGAATGAGGTCAGTTTACAGTGAGTCAGCGTTATAATATGGTCAGAGGGCATCACAAATTTTGTGACTCCAGATTTAGCAGTTTTATGACCCTTGATACACAGTATATATCTTGATACCTTGAAATTTCCACAAATTCACTGTATAAATGATCAAATCTGGCCTATATTGCATAAAACGACAACAATATTATGAATTTAGCCAAAGTTTAACATAGTAAATGCTTTTATTTTAAACCAAAGTATAATATAGCAAACTTTTAAAAGTTCAACACAGAACTCTTTCTTTTATACCAGCTTTTAACATAGCAAAGACTATTTTAAACAAGTTTAATATAACAAACTCTTCATTTTAAACTAAAGTTTAATATAACAAACTCTTTATTTTAAACTAAAGTTTAATATAACAAATTCTTTATTTTAAACTAAAGTTTAATATAACAAATTCTTTATTTTAAACTAAAGTTTAATATAACAAACTCTTTATTTTAAACTAAAGTTTAATATAACAAACTCTTTATTTTAAACTAAAGTTTAATATAACAAATTCTTTATTTTAAACTAAAGTTTAATATAACAAATTCTTTATTTTAAACTGAAGCTAACATAGAAAACTCTTCATTTAAATTGGGAAATTGCAACTTTATAGTTGTGACAAGCAATCAGTAACAAGATCTTTGATGCCAAAAACAAACCTGTCAACAGCGTCTGGCTTGACTGATGCCCGGTGGCATGTAACTACTGTTTTACCACTGGTACTAAATACCCTTTCTGATAGGAACTGGTTGAATCTAGGCTTTTCCACTAACTGGGACCATATATTTGGTGATATGTTATGTTATGTATCTCTTTCCATTTTGCACGTTTTTTTCTCATAAGGGATTGATATAGCAAACGAAGCAGCCAGAGTGATTAGCTTCTGGGCGGCTCTGTTTAATTTGGTGTAGGTGGAGATGTGGACGTACGAAGTGTGAGGTATTCTTCGTTTGGCAGTAGATGGATTTTCAGGTTTGTGGATTTGCTACCTTTTGTGGTGATGGACTTGTGGCACACATTGCAGATAACTGTGCAGGGTCAGAGTGGGACTCCTTTTCAGCCTTAGACCGGCCCAATTTAGTTCACGACTGACTATATTAAAATAACGTCATTTCCAATTCAGTGCAAATGCAGCAGCCTTTGTGTTGCTTCACAGTGAATATTTATTTGAACAGTTAACACAATGTAATATTTAACAGTATCAGAATCTATTTTCTATAAGAATTAGTGCTCATAAATATCCAAACCTTGAAATGAAAATATATAAAATAAAAACAAATATATATTAAGCTATATGTATAAAATAAAGATTAAAATAAAATTTATTAAACTTTCTAATGACACTATCATGTCTTTTTTTTAAGGAAACAGTTTCCTTATTCTGTTCAAAATTGTTCACAGATATCCAGTCCTTAAACACAAATACAAACACAACATGTATTAATAAAACAAATATTGACTTTTTTAACCACAGTATTACTTTCTAATAGCTTTTTTCTCTTTTTTTCCTTCAAGGAAACTTCGCCAACCCTAAAACATTAATTAACGCCTGAGCAGTGTACTGGTCTCTGCAACTTTGTTTATCACAGTGTCATTGTCCAAAGACATGACAATTTCTTTCTCAGTGCACATGAGCATGAATGCTTCTGGGTTAAAGTGCTTCTGAGCCTGTTTTTTTACGAATTTCACTATTGAAAAACTTCTCTCACAGGTTACTTGTGTGATGGTGTGATGTTAATAGCAACTTGTAGGTGAGTCCAATCGTAGGCATCAGTCAGAAGATTGTAGTGAGGGAGAATGTACAGAGTCCGCAGCGCCACCTGCAGGAGAAAAAAAACAATCCATGCAGACGGATTCGCAATCGTTCCCTCAGTTTATAAACCGTACCCATGAATTCTTAAACTGTTCTCTCGGTTTTAAAAATCGTGCCCACGGATGAATAAACCGCACCCACGAATTTCCAATCCGTACGCTCAAAGTTGTAAACCCAACGATCTGTTTTTTCTAACCCTAACCCTTTTTTTTCTAAGTGAGTGCACTTAAGACAGTATGTTTTTCATAAAATAATTCATGAATGCTTTATTTTAAATAACCTATTAAATAACCATGACTCTCTCTCTCTGTCTGTCTGTCTACCCATTTTTCTTGACCATATAGGATGGATAGATTTGGACTAATTCAAAATTACTTTGACCTGGGTCTAAAGTATGAAGAAATCCTTTGTATTTTAAGCGTTAAACATGGGATTGTCATCAGCATGAAGACACTTATCAAAAAATCTTAAATAGAAATGGACTTTTTCGCAGAAAAAATTTTGACAACTTATTTGATGTCATTCAGTTTATTAGAAGAGCTCCAAGGCTCAGGGGCATTGCAATCTTGAGAGCAGATATGGGAACAGAAAACAGCATCATTAGGGATATGCAGCAGTACTTGCGACATAGCGATGCTGCAGCAAGAAGCTTTATCTATGGCAAAAGTACAGCCAACCAGAGAATTGAGAGCTGGTGGGGGTCCAACTTTGATGGCAGTTTTTTGGACAAGAACCTTATGTTATTCTGTTTCTTGGGCTTAATTCAGGTACATGGTGAATCCTCTCTATTTCACACACACACACACACACACACACGCATCATTGTTTATACTATGTTGTATGAAGAATAGTATAATAAGTAGAGATCTATTAGTAGGAACACACAAAAACATCATTTTATAAATCATACTAAAGAATGTTAAACTCACTGTAAAATATTAAAACTTACTGCAGAGTGACCCTTCACTACACTTTCCCTAAACTTACCCATCACAAAAAATGTCTTAATTTGAACATTCTATATATGTTGGGTGAAATCCCGGTCCGGGGCACATCTGTGTCCACGATTAAAGGGCAGAGGCTCTTTTACTGCTTAATGTTTTTTTAGAACATGTACTTTTTTCAGAATTCACGGATGAATAAAAAGTTCAAAAGTGCAACGTTTATTTAAAAAAGAAGCCCTTTGTAACAATATCAGTCTCTACTGTCCCTTTTTATAGCATATGGAGTATTTTTTTTAGCCCTATATAAAAGATGTTGTCTTTTTGTCAATCTATCTTTGTACAGACATTTGGTCCTGCACAGTAAATACACATTAGTAAAAAAAATAACACACACACAGTAGTAATTTACCACTGTTTGTGATTTTTACAGGAAGTTCTTGATTCCACTAAAGACACTTGGAACAGCCACCTGATTCGTCCTTCAAGGAACAGCCTTGTACCCACGGTCGATAGGATGTCATGTACACCCTACCTGAATTATATGACACAGAAGACTATATGCCATGTACTGGTGGCAGAATGTGCTGCATGCGAAGATCAGTGTATCCATCGCTCTGCTGTTGCTTGTGATGAGGATGTTTTCACCCTGTGTGCACACGTCATGGCCCAACATCACCTCAGGCTTCCCAAGGATAGATACACAGCATTTGATCTCATGCAATGTAAGACAAGAGCTTACTACACTGTTAAATATTGTGAGATAAAGACATGCTGAAAAATCATTTAGTACTGACAAAGTTGTTATGGACTCTTCTTAAATTTTTTAATTATTACAATAATTTCAGGAAACACCAGTATCATAGTCAGGTGATGTCTGTTTTTTTTTCTTTTTATGTTATTCATCTGTTCATCTCTTTAATGTTATTGCTGTAGTCTTGTTTAATACATATACATATTTTGATAAAGTATGGCATATTGTCTTTTGTATCCGTTCTGTTTATTATTTTTTTTAAAAACATTGTATTCAGTAGAACAGCATTAATTAATAAACTAAAATTTCTAACATTGTTTCTTTTGTAAACTTTGTAAAAACAATCTTGCATACAATATATAAACACAGAACGGAAAACATTAATACATAAACAATGAATTTGAATCTATAAAATCGTATACCTAAACATTGTAACACTGCTGTAACAACATCTTTGCATTTTCTGACATATTATATTGATGTGCAAGATGCAATAACTAATATTGCATATTGCAAGAAACTAGTGTCAGATGGAATCACATGTTCCTGCTGGTGCTGCTGCTGCACATACTCTCTGACCACCTTGGACAAACACAACATTGAGGATAATATTAGAAAAGGATAATTCATGAATATAATTGGTATTGTTATTTTCTGTTTCCTTACCCTTATGCAATATCCATCACCCATATGTTTGCAGCAAGGACATTTGCAAACTCCTCTGCAAGCTCAAGGTACGAAGTATAATTATTTGGAACTTCCAACACACAACCACAGGTGTGGGACTGGGGACTTCGTGTGAAGAAACTCTTTGGCTGAATGAACCGGACATGAATAAACTTTGCAACAAGGAGATCAGCTCCTACCAAGGAACAAATAATCAGAGAACAATTTAAAATGTATACATATAATAACAATACTAAATTATATAATACACAGCGTCAGGAAATTCAAAACATTTAATACTTATCAATTTACTTATTTACTTATTCATAGACTAATTATAATAAAAAAAATATACAAATACTTTCATATCAATAACATGTTATATTCTAACTAATATAATGATAACAAAATATCTTAAGTAATTAATTACCTGTGCAAAAACGCAGAAACTTCCGGAGCCGAACATCACTGGAGTTCTTGATAAACCTCTTCAGATAATCCATGATCTGGCTTTCTCTGTTGTTGAGTGTTTCAGGTTTTAGTATGGCCACAACTTTCCTAGCTGTTGGAATAAGGCTGATCATCAGTTCATTCATTCAGCGGTTTCAGTTCTTTCAACACTGGACTCCAACGCTCCGCTATGTAAGCTGAATCTTGCACAATTTCTTTGTGTGCCACATCAAGTAAGATTTGCTTGGCATTTTTTTCAGTGATAACAAGCTTCACATCATGAGCTTCCAAAAATTCGACCCATTCTTCTCTTTCAGAGACAGATGTGAAGTCTCTCATTGCTTCTTCAACAAGCTGCTTTTCCTCTTGAGGAACCATCTCCAAAAATGCTATAAAGAGCTCATCCTCATCATGCTGTAATGCTCTGTGTTATGAGAGAGTTATTGTATGAAACAGACCAGCCCATCAGGAATTCTCCCGGTCCTCCTGATTAACCAATCCAGGTCTGTCACTGTGTTGTGCTCAACGTCGTCCTTGCGAAATCCAAACCACTGCCAAATAACAGAACAAGTGCTGTTTTTCTTCTGAACCAATTCGTCCGCCTCCATCTCCAGTTAAAGTTCTCCCTGACCTGCATTTTAGTCATTCCCCTGCTCCTAACACACCTGGTCTAACCAGTGCCCTCATTAACATGCTCCTGCAGAACTAAAGGGGATACGTAAGAGCAGGAAAACGTTCAGTGTTGTGCTCCAGGACAAAGGTTGGGATCCTGTGCAGAAGTAGGTTTGGCTTGTGGAGCTACAGGAAACCCAGTTATTGGTTGTAATATATTTATTCTGAACCAAAGCAACTAACTTCTAAACAACTTAAGCATGTTTATCCCATGTGCAATGTGTTCTGCATATTTTATTAACTCCCTACCTCAAAAAACAACCTAATATGTGAGTTTATTTACTCTGGTCAGACTAACCAAGCCTCTGACCTGTTCTTCCTGGTCATGCCAGTTTTTTCCCCACTTTTCCCATTTAAATAGCAACATCAAAAACTAAAATATCAAATAATTATGTTAGTAGTAGTTAAAACACTTGATGGGTCTAAGCAAAATGTATTTATTGCATTTATTTACTCGTTTGTATGTGTTCAAGTGCTATTCATTCCTGTTTACATATGCAGTGGATGGCACCAGCTATTTTGACTACCTGGATAATCAGCATCCTCTGGTAGCACTGGCCTTTTTAATTATTAATTATGGTTAAATGGTTAATTATTTTGATATTAATTTTTTATTCATTTGTCAGTGTTAACAGCTGTTGATTTTTAATCATATTTTTTTTAGAAAAACTTGCCACAATGTAACAATATCACTAGCCATCAATCCTATCAAACAGCATTTCAGTATGATTCTGTAGCATTAATCCAAACTGTTATTCTCTCATTATCATTGCTACTTGAAACTCGTTCAGTACTATGATGATATATATATATATATATATATATATATATATATATTTTATAGATTATATATTATTATTATATAATGTTTACTATGATTAGTCTTAATACCACATCTAAATCTGGTCTTACCAATAAAACTTGAATTGCACTGAACTGAACTGACTGTCCACAGCCACACGGTGTCAGTAGTGAAGCTTTGTGAAGGCCCGACGTTGAAAGAAGCGGTCCGATAGGAGAACATAGTGAAGGTAAATGTCCCACTGCTTCCTAACATTTAACAACGAGGTACGAGCTTTTACAGTTTACTATTTAACGTACTATTTAACACGTTTACTTTAGCGTTAGTCGAATTTAACACGTTTAGTTTAGCGTTAGTCGAGATCTCGTTCGCTTGGACTGGTTCTCGGAATCACGGTACCTGACTAACGCTTAGTAGTTGATGCTCCTGCGCAGTGCACGTCTGTGTTGAAGCGTTTAGAGTTCAGTCCTCTTTGCCTACAACCTCTCTACTTTAATCCGTGCGAAGATCTGGTGCCTCTGTTAGTCCGAACTGCTGCTTTACCTCTAGAGGGAAATGGGGGCAGACCCCCTTAAAACTGCCAGTGTTCTGTAAAACTAAAACAGATGTGCACATGAGTTCAGCATTCAGACTGACGTCACCTCATCCTACATACAGTTCAACCGGAAACACAAACATCTGTTTTCCAGCTAAAACAGGAAACACAAGCATCTGTTTTCCCGCCTAAACAGAGTAACTCTACTTTCTGAGAGAAAGCATCTGTTAGTCTTGTAGGTTTTACCGAACTGATAGTTCATGCTGTAATTCAACCGATTGATTAATTTGATCATTGATTAAAAGTGAAATCGTTTTTTAATCCATGTCTGTCTAATTATCATCTAAAAGGATGCATACATAAACACAGTGCTGTGCAGAAGAAGTCTTGAGAGGAATTATATTTGAAAGTTCTTTCTCCCCCAGCAAAACATTAATATCAGTATAATTGTACACAAGAATAACACTAACTTTATGTGTGAATGTGTTGGCTTCACCATTTCCTTACCTATCCTCAGCCCAGTGTTACTAGCTGTTGTCATCAGATCCCTGGTTTGGTCTCAGTCAGTCCTTCTTTACATTAAATCAGGTTCTGCTGGAGTTTCACACGTGCATTCAGTGGCTGGAGGCCTGGAGAAGAAATCTGGAACCAAACCTGTGTTCTTCTAATCAACTCACAACATCTCAATGACAAATCTTTACAAGACCATCAATTCTTGATAGTGTTTACTGCTTCACTGTTGCTTTTACTATAATGTTCGCTTGTGTTCTTGCTGCAGAACGACACTCAACGCTGAGATAAATGGCTTTAAACCATTTGCCGTAGTGTAGGTGCACAGTACTGTATGTGAAGGAAACTATGTATAAAAGTGAAACTGAAATGTATACAAATAACTTTGGAATGTGCCCTTTAATCACATCTAAATTGTTTGATTTAAAATATTTACACTGTAGAGCAGAGGGATAAATCGTCCCAAACATTATGGAGAGCACTGTATAGTATATGTATATGACATTTTTTTGTCATTTTTTGTCATTTAAATAAACAAAAAAATAAGTATTCAAACAATCTAAAAACATGAAAACACATTTGCTAAAAGTGTAATCCAATGCACAAAAAGACGACATCCCCAAAAAGCCGAACTGAAGGCCAAACTGTCTGGTTTTATCCCAAAGAGGAGCTCCTGTTGTACAAAATGTTCATGACAGAAATGTGGCACCACAGTCAGAGGTGTTTCAGCAGCATGAGGGGGACCGCCACAATATTAGGCAGGTGGTGTTAATGTTATGGCTGATCAGTGTGTCTCCCACATAATTACATTCATATTTTGAAATGAACATATTGGTTTGTCAGGCTAAGTTAGTGTTCTGGAGACAGACCTATAAACTGTGATCATGAGTTTTACATTTGCTAAATAAATAATATTGAATTGAGGTTACAAATCATCTGCATCAAATTCATTGCGTCATTTTGTATCTTAGCGGAACAGGTAAGATGCCCTTTGTGGAATTCATCGCAGGATGGATTTCAGGTAAGTCTGACATCCAACAACTGTTCATTGACCGTTTTATTCGCGTGTTTTAAGGCTACATTTAAAGTTAGCTCCATTCTGAAAGCATAGTGTTGTGTAAATTAAAAATGGCTGTTGTTTCAGGCGCAGTAGGTTTGGCCGTTGGACACCCCATGGACACTATAAAGGTGAACTTTCTAGCGCTCGTTCAAATGTGTTTTTTTGCAGCCTGACATCTTATATTTAGCGCAGCTGTGTTTTTCATCCTTAGGTGCGACTTCAGACTCAGTCCATCTACAAAGGGATATCTGACTGTGTGCTGAGGACATACATGAACGAAGGGGTGAGTGTCACCACTGGAATTACAGCATTTCTTCTCTAGACCTGCGAAATGGGGTTGAGTGGGGTTGAGTGCTTCTATAGCACTAAAGTGATGACTTAGCCACTTGACTTGCTGTGAGCTTGTAGATTGTTGTATGTTGGCAGAATTAACATCTTTTCCACATATTGTGTGTTATGTTTCTGTTTTTTGGAGTATTAATATTTTTTTTCAATGAACAGACACGTTCACATCAAAGACACTTGTTGCTCTGAGAGGCAACTAAAAATAATACATTGTCCAAATTTACATAATTATATTACGCATACACTGAAAGTCAGGGATTTTTTTCTTCTTGTGTAAGTATAAAATGTAAAAATACATTTTGCAGCCATGCACATGGGATAAAAACATTCATCTCTAGTGTTTTGGGGTATCCCAAGATAAATGTAAATGTTCCTTCAAAAGTACAACATGGTCCTTAAGTTCTAGTTATAAATCTGTAGTAACAAAGGTAAAATACATTCAGCAAGAGAAAGAGGCATATTTCTCTTTTTAAACAAGAAATAGTAAAGTCATGGGTTATAGGATCAAACTAATATAACTAATAACTATATATAATTTTTATTTTTTTTAAATATTTTTTTTATTTATTAGTTCCCAAACTAACAGCAATTTTAAGGATGTGTTTTGAAAGGTACAGTTTTTTGGAATATAGACAAATAATACAAATAGTGTGAAAGTGTTTCTTGAAATGTTATTAAAAGCTTATATAAATAAATGCTACTTTAAAATTAAATACTGCACGTTTGGAAAGGCTAGTTGTTCTGGGCCTTTTATATAACCATGTAATATGTGAAATAAGGGAAAGTAACGCTTCTGCTATAAAGCTAACTTCTGCAAGCGCCTCAGGAGAACTAGTGGTGTTTTAGCACCTAGCTAACAGCATTGCACATAAACATTTTTGCACATTCATTAATAAACATAAATAACTTAAACTTGCACTGACTGGAAATCAAAACATGAAAAAAAATAATAATAATAATTAAATAGATGTGGTACTACAATAGTTGGGTCTAAATACAATATTATTCTATTGAATAAAAATGAACATAAATTATTATTGTTTTATATGAATTAATTATCATTAAAATTACAATGATTAAATGATTAAAATAATAAAACAATACACCACTTATTTTACTGCTTTTCATTTAAAATCACAGTTTACATTTGTAGTTTTTTTTTGTTACCATTGTACTTTTTTATGACTTTGTAATTTTTACCTTGTATCTTTAGTACTTTTATATTTATTACCTTTGTATTTTTATTAGTATAATATGTTTGTTTATTTTTTGTCACTGTCTCTATGTTGCAGTCGCTACATAAGCAATTTCCTTAGGAACAATAAAGTTTTTCTGATTCTGATTCTGATTCACCTAATCCCATATTAATTACATTTCTGTAGCAGAACTCTTGTCTAGTTCATCTGCCAGGTTAATAAATCCTAGTCTGGAGGTTGAAATTCCACCAAAGGTCTCAGTATCGCAATAAAACGTTAATCAGTGACTCCTTTCTGACCTGTATGTTCTTTCTCACCCAGTTACACGGCTTCTTCAAAGGAATGGCGTTCCCTGTCCTCACTGTCGCTGTCAGCAACTCCGTGGTCTTCGGTTCATATAGCAACGCCTTGGAATACCTCACCCAGTCCCATCGCAGGGAGCGCAACCATGGCAACCGGGCTCCACTATGGGCTGTCTTCACAGCCGGATGCTTCTCTGGAGGGATACAGGTTGCAAAGTTCACCTTTAGAAATGGTGTAGAAATGGAGAAGAGAAGCCAAAAGACCAAATAGTGAATTATGTCAAAGTGCTTTTTGAAAACACACATGGCAATATAATTCAGTACAAACATATTTTAATATATAATATATTTACAATGATTTAAATATCATATAAATGTAATATGTTTCCATGATGTTTCCTATAAAATAACCAAACTTTATTGTAGGTACATATATACAATTATTCCAATCCATAGCTTGTATTTACCCATTTTTCCCACAATAGGTAAAAAAAAAACAATAAAAGAAATAAAATGTTGTTCATTTTATGAATGGAACCAAAAGGTGGTTCTAATAGAACCATTATAAAAATGGTTGGATGTCTCCGGTTCCATGGCTCTTATGTGTTGTTCAAGCTTTATTGTCAGACATTTCAAATTTTAATTTAATTAATTTAATCTCTGACATGTTAAAATCATTCAGAGAGGAACTTAAAAATGTTTATTATCTTTAAAATATGACCTTAAAATTACTTTTACATATATACTGCTCAAAGAAGTTGAAGGACCATTTTTATTTTGAGTGTAGCAACAAGGCAATTAAAGTTCTGGGATATCGATCTGGTCAGTCGTGGAGCAGAGGGGGTGGTTGGTCAGTTTCAGCTGCTGTGGTGTTAATGAAATGAACACGTTCACTAGAGGGGAAACAATGAGACAATCCCCAAAACAGGACTGATTTTGTATTTGGCTAAGGTCAGTGACACTACTGAGGCCATACCTGGACCCTACATAGGTTAGGACATGGAGACGTACCATTGTGTCTCTCAGTACGGTCTGAGGAGCATGGAGGAGGTTCCAGGAGACAGGCAGTTACTCTAGGAGAGCTGGACAGGACAGTAGAAGGTCCTTAACTCAACTGCAGAACATTGTGTAAGGAGAAACAGGATGAGCCCTACAAACTGACCTCCAGCCGGACACTGGTGTGAATGTCTCAGACTTGCTGAGGGGACCTGAGGGCCCTACGTCCTCTTGCCCTCTGCACAAACTAGTGAGGGCCAAACTACTGAGCACCATTTTGAGTTGCGATGAATGTTTGGCAGCGTATCATTTCTTCCACTTTGATTTTCAGGCGTATTTTTAGATTCTGCTCTGTGGATTTATCATTTTTATTTACATCAACCATCCTTTCACTGCTAACGCATAACCCAGTCCATATCAGTACAGATATCCAGCAGGATTTTTATGCCACTAAGAATGTATGATTTCCTAACCATTTTTCTGAGAATATGAATGATAACACAAAAACTTTTCTTTCACTCATGGTTGTGTGTGGCTAAAGCCATTTATTATCAATCAACTGTGTAGTTTGGGTTCATTTGTGTTGTGACTATGATTTAAAAAGAGTTAACAATAAATGGCTTCAGCCAAACACGAACCATGAGTGAAAGAAAAGTTTTTGTGTTTTCATTCATATTCTCTGACAAATGGCCAAGAAATAATAAATTTTGTCAGGGTATGTAAATTTATGAGCAACTGTATATTACCAGTATCACTGTCCATTCTTAGAGTGTGATATATAATGATAAAACAAAGATCGGCCAGAATATTATATTCTGGATATATTGTGTGTACACACACACACACACACACACTACTAGTCAAAAATTTTAGAACATGCAATTGTTCCGATAGTAATTTAATCAGTTCTGTTACAACCCTAAATGGTCAAGTTACCTAAATTAAAAAATACATTTATTTATACTATACATCAGGAACGCTGTTAAGCAGGTTCTTAAAAAATGTCTTATTTTGGTGATTTTTTTCACTTTTACGGTCATTCACACTAACATTTGATGGGTTGTGTACACATTACTGTAGAACTTTGGTTCAGTATTGCCAGTGTATTAACCTCACTGCATTAACCTTCTCAACCAGGTGCTGGTCACGGCCCCGGTCGACCTGGTGAAGGTGCGTCTTCAGAGCCAGACAGCAGGTGGGGCTAAGTATCGAGGACCCCTGCACTGTGTGGCGGTCATCTTCCGGGAGGATGGGATTAGGGGCCTGTTTAGAGGAGCAGGGGCTCTAGCCCTGCGTGACGTGCCCTGTTACGGTCTTTACTTCCTTCCCTATGAATTCATCTGCAGGATGTGGACAGAGAAAGGACAGCAGCCTAGTGAGTGAATATCTCCATGTTAACTCTGCTTTGTCCAGATGAGCTCCAGCATGTGCTACTGTATATAACAGCAGTTTGGGGAAAATACTGTCATCATTTAAATAAAACTTACTTTTCACTTGAACAAACACAAAGCTTAGTGTTACAAAACATTCCCAAATTACTGCTGGACAATTCTGTATCAGCCACACCCCTAACAGGTGGCACAGTCATAGCTTGCCATGTTTCCAACAAAGATATAACTGACAAATCAGGCCTGGTTTGCTACAGACGTTGTTGTGTGTATTTCCAGGTACATGCACCATTTTAATGGCTGGAGGAATCGCAGGTGTGGTGACATGGGCTTCTGCCACACCCATGGATGTGGTGAAGGCCCGGCTCCAGATGTCTGGGGCTGGTGGTCGGGTGTACAAGGGCACCATGCACTGCATCACTGCCAGCCTGCGGGAAGAGGGCATCCGAGTGTTCTTAAAAGGACTCCTCCTGAACAGCCTGCGAGCGTACCCCGTCAACGCCGTCACTTTCCTCAGTTACGAGATGTTAATTAGATTCATGACGTCTTCACCCACAGGCTGCACTCAGGACTGATGCAGAGAGCAGACATACAGATCAGAAGTTTACATACACTGTATAAAAAGACTATTATTAAATATTATATTAAATCAGACAAAACCTTTCTGTTTTAGGTCAGTTGAGATTCACAAAATAATTTTTATTTCATAAATGTCAGAATAATGTGAGAGAATGTCTTACCGTATGTTTAATTATTTTCATCAAAGTCAGAAGTTTACACACATATATATATATATATATATATATATATATATATATTAGTATTTGGCAGCATTGCCTTTAAACTGTAAACTCTGTAAACGCTTTGGGTTTCCTTCTACAAGCTTCTTACATAGGTCATTATGGCCAAACAGTTCAATTTTACTTTCATCAGACCACAGGACATGTCTCCAGAAATGAGGGTCTTTGTCTCTGGGTGCATTTGCAAAGTGTAATCTGGCTTTTTACGTCACTTTGGAGTAATGCCTTTCAGTGCAGTCGGTACAGAACTCGTTTCACTGTGGATAATGATACACTATTACCAGCTTCAGCAGCATCTTCACAAAGTATTTTACTTTTGTTCTGAGGTTGATACGCACAGTCCGCACCAAAACACGTTCATCTCTGGAACAGCGTTATGATTGCTGGACATTCCCATAGTGTTTAAACTTGAGTTTAATTGTTTGAACAGATGAATGTGGCAACTTCACACATCTGGAAATTGTGGATGAATCAGTCTTGTGGAGGTCCACAATTCTCTTCCTGATATCTTGGCTGATTTCTTTTGATTTTCCCATGACATCACAACAAGGAGCAGCGTGTTTGAGTTGTGCCTTTAAATACATCCACAGGTTTGCCTCCAATTCATCTGGGTTTAAAGTCATAGTAACCTTAGTATATGTAAACTTCTGACTGAAGAAAAAAAATCTCTAAAAAATTATTTTTTTTAAACATTATTCTGACATTTATGAAATGTGAATCCCAAATGACCTCAAACACAAAAGGTTTTGTCTGATTTAATATCAGACAGTGAGAAAAAAAAGGTATTTTTTTACAGTGTATGTAAAGTTCTGGTTTCAACTGTTTTGCCATAGTGCCTCTTGTTCTTCTAAAAGAGAAGGAACTTGAAGAACTCATTGGTTTTTAGGAGTTACTACACAACCTGTGAACCCAATCACAGTCATATACAGTTGTATGAAGATTCACAGCCAAATTACATGCAATAAGCATTAGGACAATCCACGAAAAAGTCAGTTATTTTTTATGTTAACATATCGATGTCTAATCTTTTATTTATTTATTGCTGAAACAGTGATTTCATTGCAGGTAAACAACAAAAAAAACCATTATTATTAAATATCAAAGATATCAACAGAAATGTGTATTTTAACTGAAGAAAAGGTTAGGCAGCCTCGCTCCTAATAGCTAGTGTTACCCCCTTTGGCTGAAATAATCAGTGAGACACTACCAGCCTCTGACAGTTTGCCCCACCTTAATGCAGAATTCTTTAAGCTGTGAGATGTTTGAGGGGTTTCTTGCATGTACAGCCTGTTTCAAGTCACCTCACAGCATCTCAATGGGATTAAGACCTGGGCTTCCACTCGGCCACTCCAGGACTCTTCATTTCTTCGTTTTCAGCCTTCAGTCCTTGGTGGATTTACTGTTTTGGATCACTGTTGTGTTGCAGGGTCCAGTTCCGCTTCAGCTTTAATGTTCTTACAAATGGTCTCATATTCCTCAAGCACCCTCTGATACACAGAATTCATGGTGGATTCTGTGATGGTGAGCTGGCCAGGACCTGCTACAGCAAAGCATCGCCAAACCATGACACTTCCACCACCATGCTTCACAGTTGGTATGAGGTTCTTTTCCTGGTTTATGCCATACATGTCCTCTTTTCTGGTGTACAAATAATTCAGATTTAGACTAAACTGAATAAGAACATTATTCCAGAAGTCCTGCTCTTTGTCTGCATTCTCTCTGGCAAACTTCAATCTGCCCTTGATGTTTCTTGCTTGCACACCTCTGCTGCAAGTTAAAGTGTAGTCTCTGATTGTAGAGGCACTTTTACATCAACAGTAGCAAGAACCTGCTGTAGGTCCCGTGGTGACGTTTAAGTGTCTGCTCTCTGGATGGACAGACCTGAGCATGTTGACCGTTGTTTAGGAAGTTCTCCACTTATAGACTATTTTCCAGATGGTAAAATAGCTGATTGCACATTCTGTTGAGATCTTTTTAAATCCCTTACCAGACTTATAAGCTGCTAAAATCTTCTTTCTGAAGGCCTCGGACGGCTTTTTTGATCTCACCATGGTGTTCACTCTCACCTCAAGAGTCAGGAGCACACCAAACGAAATGTCTGCGGTTTAAATAGAGCAAACCTCCTTCAAAATGCTGAGTAATGATGTTCCAGTCATGTGCACCTGATGTGCTACATCTGTGTATGATTTGAGCCATTTTGGGGGTGTCCAAATTTATTCCTCACCAGAAATCATGTTTTTGTAGAAAGACATTTGACAGGTTCTGAAAAGTCTTCAGTTTTAATTGTTTAGTTATATTACTTGACTATTTGGACTTTTCTTTGAAGTTTTATGCTTAACTGATGCCCTCTTTTATCTCAGGACATTTGGGGTTCTTTAGCAGTAATAACCTTTTTGGAGGGAAAATTTTTTTTTTTAAATGACAAAAAAATAAAAGGCAAACAACCAAGTAGAATCTTTATTTTCTTTATTTTATCCATCCACGTTGAAACCGTGGACCAGATTTACTAATACCAATAGTACATGTTAAATTAACTTTTACCATTAAATGATGATCTGTCAAATCCTGGTCATTGTGTACATGCTAACGACCCATTCCATCATCAAACAGCAAAATTTACATGTTTATTTTAACCACACAATCATTTCTTCATCTCTTATTTCTTATGTGAGTATCTAATGTCAATTTTCAAACCTTAAATTCAGCTCAGTTTTCAGTGAGTTTGAGAGATCCTGAAATGAATAAATCCTGGAATGAGATATTCATCATCAGACAGACATTCAGTCTCAGATCAGTCAGCGGAAATGAATTCAGCAATCAATGACAATAACAGACTTTGATTTTAAAGTGATTTAACCCCATTTTTAAACAGCTTTTCGTAATTTGCAAACAAAATATGTAAGCTGAAATGTTGAGGATGTTTGAGGAATGTAAATATGCAATTATATAAAAACATGTTTTTAAAAAATCTCTTCAAAATATCGAATGATCAAAAATAAAGAAATTGCTTCAATTCAAGTCAGTGTGAAGTACAGATGATTGTGGAATAAAGCAGATAGTAAACCTTTTGAAATACTGGATGGGTTTCTATAAACTAAGCTACTTTTCCTGCAATAAAATTGACCAGCTCCACTACAATGTAAACTTAATGGCCAAAGGTTCTCAAAAATCCTAGGAATTATGTGCACTGTAAGTCAGTGCATTAGGTTCCATGTTTGTAAATGTGTATCATTTGTATTCATCTGATAGTACAGCAAATTCATCTATAGCCAACCTGAAGAAAAGACTGTAGTAGTCAGCTGAGGGGAGCGCAGCAAAGTGGGGAAAAAAGAAAGTACGTTTTCAATCATTTCTCTAACAGTCCTGTTTTCTAAAACATTTATTCCTACCATTCCCTTTCCGCACTCTACTACTCTTCTGATCCCAAATACCACTCAGTCATTCCCTCAGTGTGTGTGAGTGTGTGTGTGTGTGCGCTGTACGTCGTGTGTATATTTTACTGCAGGACCACAGTCCAGTCGGCCCCTGCGTTGACCCCAGGTTTGCGCAGAGTTAACACTGATGCAGCAGAATCAAACTCAAACTCCACAGCAGACTCTGTGCCATCTGAAGACAGAGATTACAGAATCACACATCAGGAATGATGGATTAGTAAAAACAGCTTACAGTTATAATTAATAGTCAAATATATTTTAGTAGTAAATATATTTTTATTTCTGATTCTATGATCTTTAGCAACTGAAGTGAAAACTTTAGCATTGTCTCAATTCAATATGCAAAGGCTCTGAACAGGTGGAGTCAGTGGGTGAGTGAGTGAGTGAGTGAGTGAGTGAGTGAAACAAAGTCTGAAAAACGGTGGTTTCAGTATGGCTCAGCCATGGCCCACGTGGGTGATTTTGAACTCTCAAATAAGCAAAACTACCCATAATTCTGTTCTGACGTTGACTTCTGATGGAGTCACTTGTATTTGCATCTGGTGCTCTTTCAAGCTCTCTTTGGAAAAAGTTTGGTTTATTTGAAAGGAATGATGTGAGAACACCCTGAATGCATCTACATGATGGGCTGATGTTTAGGTTGCAGCATTTTAAAATAAACTACAGTGATATTCCCAATTGAACACTGACCTGCAGTTGTCAGAGACACAGAGGTGGGGCGTGTAGCCCCCAGTACGATCACCTTCTCAATCCATGCTGCTGTTGTGAACGTGGAGTCTGGAGCCAGATTACTGTGGAAAAGAAGTACAACATCCCATAAAGGAAGGAATCACTCTCCGAAAATAAAACCTGACACCAATCAGTGAGTTCTACTGCCTCTAGCTGCCGCGCTCTCAGCATGACTGGCAACATTCTCTTTACATTCACTGAAACGCAGATGACAGAATGAAGAAATGTCACATCATAAGCCTCATGCTGTTGGGAAGCACTAGTGAGATCCTACAAGTGATTTTCGTATCCAAGTTCATTAATCAGACAGCTGGACACGGCACCTCTCACAAACAAGATAAATTAGCAGAAGGTTCTGAGAGAACATTTTCTTCTTAGGGAAGTGAATGTCTGAGGTAATCTACTGTATGTAGAAGCTGCAAGAAATTAGGCTGAGGAACCACTTTGGAGAAGCGATCAGTCCTCATGTTGGGTTACAGACTTCAGAGAGTCCACTGACTGAATTGTTTAGTACAGGGGTGTGGAACTCCAGTTTGATGATTTCCTTACTCAGAAACACCTGATTCAAGTCACCTGTTACTGACAAGGATGAGTGAGTGTGTTTGAGAAGGGAAACTACTGAACTGTGCTGGATACCGGCCTCCAGGACCAGAATTTGTCACCCCTGGTTTAGCAGAAGTGGATATGGACATAAACATAGAGCTAGTAAAGAAAGGGCTCCACACCTGGAAGTAAGTGCATTATCAGAGAAGTGCAGATGCCTATGGATATACTGCTTTTCTTTTTCAAAGTTGAAGGTGTGGAAGTCGTCGATGTAGATTTCTCCGTCAGCTGTCCCCTGGAAAAAGAAACATAAATTACTTCTTTATTTATGGAACATTAAACACAGGGCTCTGCTCTATAGCAGCCAGTGTGTTACATACTGCATACTGCATATTAGAGTATTAGATATTAGAGTTTAGTTTATATCTGTATTTATTTTATTATATTGTATGGACGAGTGTCCATTTATGCACATGTATAGA
>JBBIGC010147962.1:0-17500 GCA_037576955.1 Lepidarchus adonis | reverse complement strand
TGAAGCATGACCGTGTCCAGTTATTAGCCCCATAATTGAATTAGGTTTGACGAGTTCAGACGGGGGCAAGGCATTGATCCGATGTCATGGCGGCCTGTTTTACAGCCCCTCTCACTTTTGTCTCTCAAAGGCTCATTGTTTCTTTGTTCACTGCAAAGGGTGCCATGACTTTCCCAGTGTCCTAAGCCTGGGGGGTCAAGGCAGGGGGCGACCACAGACAAGTCCCCTCAGTCAAACCCTGACCAAATCTCCGCCGGAGTCATGATCGGTTATCAGCTAGTGTGAGACGGTGCTCTCTCTTTAGAGGAGTGTGGACTTGGTATTTGTCTCCATGACATCTTACTCAGTCTGAGTGACAGCTGCAAAGGCTTCTGGATCTGGCTCTTCATCGAGTTTGCAGATGAGATGGTGGCTATGGTTTTCAAGGGAATTCAAATGGCCTCAAAGGCATAAAGCCTAAACCACAGCTCAGATATCTGCTATTATTTATAACACTGTTTTAATATTAATGGTTCAGAACCGGTCAAATCCTAAACACCTTTGCTGAAAAAACAACTTTATTCTACACAAATCAATAAGGGAATCAGCTTAGAATTAGCCTGATTACATTGCAGATGTGATATTAGGTTATACAACCTGTTTCTAGACTTTTTAAATATTTGGCTTATGTGTTTAAAGTAAATGGAAACAAAAAATGAATGAATTCTTAAGTGTGAAAATTATTTTTAAGATAAAATGTTTAAATAAAAGATATTTTAAAATATACACGTAGGTTGTCTTGATATTCTTACATCAATGTGAAAAAAGAAATATACTGACCAAATATAAGATGACCTGTTCTTGACCTTATACATTTTTTTGCAGTGATGCAATGCTGCCATCTGTTGGATATCTACACACTTATTTTTATGAGTCATCACTTATTTCCTATCCCATACCAGGCTGTTTAAATGACTGGACTTTTATTATATGCATGAATTGTTTTTGTACACGCATTTTAACCCATCCAGACATGGAGCTATCAGCAGCGGTGTAGCAGGACAGAACCTGGAACTCCCAGAAGAACCCCCACACACACCCCCACACACACACACATGGAGTCTGTAAACTCCACACAGAAAGGTGTAACAGGTTCTCATACAATTTAAAGCAACAGGGCATGAAAATACAGCTAATTATGAACAACTGTTACAAAGGCACCACCAGGGAAACCGAACACAGGACCTTCTTGCTGTGAGGAGACATCGCTGACCGTACTGCAAATAAACCAGCCGACCATTGGGTTACTTTTTTAAACGCAGTCACATTTATTGGCCTTCTCTATGCACAGTTACTAAGCAAGCCAGCTGAGCTGGCGAGAAATGGTTCAAATTTACAATGGAGTCGTCACAATGTTTACTAAAAAATAAATACAAGGACCAAAAATATACAAAGGCTTGGAATTGATGTAAACTTTCAAAAACATTACAAAAAAAAACACTTTAACAATTGTTTGAAAATTTTTCTTCTTTTTTTCCCCCAGTTTGGTTCATTAAAAAGTTCATATGTACACGTTTATACAAAAATACAAACCAGATGCAACTCTTGGAGTGAAGCTTGTAGGCTGAGTGACAGACACCTCTGCGGTATAACCCACGCTTGTTCAGCCAATTCCTCGTCTCATTTTCGCCTTTTGGTCGCTTGCACCCGGACACGTCCGAAACCCTTTGGCAAAAGCGGAATGTGTCCCCCCACCCCACCCCACCCCACCCGAGCCCTGGATTCGTGCAGTTTGATACGTCTTAGAAAAGGAAAACGCACGAGAACAGTCTAAAGTGAATTACAACACGTCAGATGCGGTGAGAAGACAAAAAGTAAAATAAAATAAGTCTTTAGTAAAGTATGACTGTGGCGAGTGGGTCATGCATCATATGCGTTTGGTTGAACAGTCCTAGGCCTAAAGATGAACAAGGCCTAAAGCAGGGGTGTCCACATCCAGTCCTGGAGGGTCGCTGTCCAGCACAGTTTGGTAATTTCCCTCTTCAAACACACTCACTTCACCTGGAGATGAACAGGTGAGCTGAGCCAGGTGTGCTGGAGCAGGGAAATCGCCAACACCAGCCATCCAGGACGGGGTTTGGGCACCTCTGACCTAAACAGGACAGCATCCAGACTGATCCTGAACTAGCTACTGTGGATCGAACGTGGACGAACGCAGGTGCATTGCTACAATCTGAAGTTGCGGGATGTCACTAGTGTTGGAAGTCAGGCTGTAGGACAGCAAATGAGATAACGCATGGCAGGTGAACGAAAACGCGAGAATATGGCCTATAGGATTATTTCAGAGCACCAGAAAGAGTTGACTATATCATACAGCATATAAGTAAATAATGCAAAGTTTACAGCTAATTAGAAAGATTCATAAGTACAGTATTTATGTCACATCCTTTTTTTCCATTGGCTAATACACCCCTGATATGAAATATGTTCAATCATTATTTTTTATTTAGTTAAATAAAGCTTTATCGTCATTCTTTTCTACATTAACAAAATAATTCTCTGGATAAAATATCCCGTAATTAAAAATATTTTCTTTTTTTCTTATTAAATGTTGCAATCTAATAGAGGATTTCTTAGATTTCATAATTCTATAGGTGCGACCCAATAAGCATGTGAGCACACGGAAATAATAATCATAAAAAAGGTACAGTCCGTATTTCTTCAGTGTTTAAAACAGAAGACAAAACAAGTTCTGAGGTGAACGGTGCGTAATGTACTGGATCCATTTTTTTCTATGTAATGAAAGGTATCAATGATTTAGTGAAGGTTACTCTACTGCAGAGTAATGATATATGTCTATATATATAGAAAAAGTACTACAAAGTACTGTGAGGACATACAGTACATGGCAATTCAACAACAGTCCAGAAATAAAGGCTGAATTATGATCCTATATTCGTTAGTCGCACAACCACATATATACAAATAAAGAGCAAAACGCTTTCCCAGGATTTGCAAAGTCAGCAACAGCATAAATAACAAGGGACGCGGCTACATTGATGCAACACTTCTCTTTTACGCCATCCTTTCTTTTCTGCAATCTTAGCCCAGGACAGGCACAGATATCACCTACAGTGGTGCTTGACAGTTTGTGAAATGTTCTAGATTTTTCTATACCTAAAACACCATTAGAATTGTGTCCTTAAGAGAGATGAAGAAAACAACAACACAACAATTATTTTCACAGCCATGATACACATCCAGAGTTGGGTTGTATGTGTGATCAGGCTTTTGTTGGATTTCTGTTCTGTAAAGTTCTGTAAAAAAGACACTTACACTCACTTACACATAATCCCACTGACAGAGAATACCTGATTCCTTCAAATTCTATGAAAAAACCTAAGGGTTCATTTACTTTTGCTACACACAAATCTTTTTTTTCAGTAAATGTAAATATAATCGCTGTTGTGTCATTTGTTTAACAAGGTTTTCTTCTACTTTTAGGACTTGTTTGAAAATTAGATGATGTTCCAAGTCATATTCACATAAAAATATAGAACATTTTAAAGGGTTTGTAAACTTTCAAGCACAACTGTGTGTGTGTGTGTGTGTGTGTGTGTGCATCTATACAGGGGGTCCTTTTGTTGGGGTTTCGTTCCTTTAAGTGTGATGTAAGTCAAAACTCATTTACATAAGCACCAACTCACCAGAGGCTCTGTTATGACTTCTTCTGACCGTTTTATTAGATCTACTTTTACTTTCAGTTTTACACTAAGATTTCTGTTGTGAAAAGTACGACGTCAAGAACGAAGCAAGTCTAGAACCCCCGGTATATATATATACATATATATGCACACACACACTAAAGTATATATAAAGCACTCCTTTATCATATTTCTCAATTTCTTTTACAGCAACAGTGCTTTAAGAGATTGTCCAGTTCTTCCACTTAAGGGATAAAGCTATGTCTATGCATACAACAATAAAAAAAGAAACTTGCACTAAAAAACATAATTTTTTGTACATCTATGAACATAGCACAGACTCAACAAATTCAAGTGATGTGAAAAATGATTTCCCTCTCCTCCCTGCGAATTCTAGTGTCTTATTGCATGCTGTACAGAAGACGAAAAAGGGAAAAACGACAATGTGCAGCAGAAAAGGGTGATCTGAAATGAATTAAAAGAAACGGCGTCAGTTCACAGCTTATCCCCTCCCCCTCTTCGGCACAGTGTAAGCTTGATGAATCTCGCAGATTTCTTTGAGCTCTGAACCTCAAAGAACCATTCTGTTCTTGAATAGAACACTTCGCTGCAAACGCGAATCCGTCCCATTCAGGCTGAACAGTTTGCACAATTGTACGGGTATTCACAGAATACAGGTGAAGTATTTCACTGATGTGGTCCAAACTGTTTCACTAGCAAAAGTTCTCACACGCAGACCTCTGCATGTTAACGTTGTTACATGCGAGAATTAAGAACCCCATTTAAGTGCATTGAAGATATAAACTGTAACATTGGTTTCTATGGACCATAGTTTAAAAAAACAGCGGATAATGTAAAAATGAAATCTGTCATCACATATTGTGGGTGACGCCCTCCGAGATCTGACTCTTTGAAGGGATTACACGTGGCCTCATTCTATCATAAATATATAGCATCATTTCTTTTTACAGATCTTTCAAAGGAAGAGGTCTTACCATCTTCAAAGAAGTGCAAAATATTTGCAGGTTTGCAAACCACTTATGCATCTACAGATCTGTAGAACCATTAAAAGAAGAAAGAAAAACTGTATGAGCCTTGAGAACGGTTCTGCATTTGCAGATCTGTTTGGAAAGGCCACAGTGCGATTGTCCTATGTAAGCCTAAGTAAAGTCCCTATTAGAAATCACGACTAGTCGGAAGTCCTCAGATGATGCTACCACCCATGCCTACTCGCAGTGTGCATGTTCACCCTCATCGCTCTTTGTAAACACAGAAGCCTTTCGACAATTCCTAAATGGGACTTTAGCGAGGTTTGTGTCTACCACTACACAAGATATTTCCCGTCCACTGTTCACGCGAGATATTACAGCAAAAATCACTCAATCAACTAGCAATGGAATTCCGAAAACAAAGAAACACGTCCTATGTCTGTGAATGTCCTGCAGGAATGTACACCCTTCACATTGTGTGAATGAACAACGAAGGACTGGGTACTGTTTTGTTTCGTCAGGAATGACGTGAAAATGTCAAGCATCCATACAATAAAAATACCACTAGAAGCCCCCCCCCCCATAGTTAGTGATAGAAACCAAAAGTTCATCACGATTTACGGAATACAAAATGTTTAAGGTGAACAAGGGATATTTTTTGTAAAGTCCGAAGATTTGACGGAATACTTACGTGAAAAAGAAATCATATAAAATGTCTGTATATCACACAGTTCAGTCAAGATATGTTTTTCATCATTTTTCTTTTCAAATTATGAGGGATTTGTGGTTTTGTTCAGTGGTAAGAAAAACAAAAATACTCGAAACACACAACTAGGAGGAACGGTCATCGTGTGGACTTCCATCCGAGTTCTCAGTCTCTCCTTCAGAGATGGCCTGCATTGGGGCAGTGTACAGCCGGCTCCGGGTGCTGTACCTGCTGCTGTTGGCCGCGGGTGGGATCCTGGAACGCCCTTGCCTGGAGGCGGCAGACATCGTGAGGGTTTTCGAGGAGAAGCCCTCTGTGTTGGCTTTGGGGAAAGGGCTGGGGACAGACTCTGCACTGGGCGGAGACTCCTGCAGTGGTGACGGAGGTTCCTCTGGCTGCATGGTGGCCTCCAACAGCAGTTCCCCTGGGGATTTGGGGGTGATGGGGCTTTTGAGGATTTCGGTGGCAGACATGCGATAGCTAGAGTCAGTGCGGCTGCCCTTCTTCAGCAGCAGTAATTTGAACTCCTCGTTGGAGGTGCTGGACTTTTTGGCACTCCTGTAAATGGGTCCTGGGGGTCTCTGGGTACCAGCGGATGGAGCAGGGGCAGCCACCGGTGGGGCGGGGCACATCACGGGGTTATTCACAGGGGCAGTCACAGGAACAACAGCAAGACGACTTTTTGCGCTAAGCTCTCCGGAGTCTTTCCGCCCAAGAACCTTTCTCTTTGATCTACAAGGATTTCAGTCAAATGGGTTATCATGTACCCAGTATATCACCAAGAACCAAGAAAGGTATTTAACTCAAAAACAAAATGATATTCAAAATAATATGTATCTGTAATTCTAAAACAAGTCGCTTACCTGTGGATCATGGCAAACAGGTCTTCAGTTGTGCGTAATTTGTTAGGAGAGGGGAATATACTATCATCATCATACTTTGAGTCATCAGTCAGAGGAGAAATTGAATTATCACTGGGTGTTGAGTCTATGAGGAAAAAAAACACAATCCAAACAACCTGAATCAGCCTCAATGCAACGAAGCCAAAATGACACAAAATGTTGTTAATATGGTGAGACAATGTTTTGTTACCTTTACTGAAGTAGTCCTCTGTGTCCGTAGTTGACCCATCCTCGCGTCCATCTTGTGAGGCACTTCTGGTAGTGACGCCTGATGTCTCGTCCTCATCCTCGTTGCTTCTGGCATCACTTATTGTGTAAGCGTGCGAAGATGCTTCTGAATGTCTAGCAGGCACTTTGTCAGGGCTGTTGCACAGCACAAAGTCACTCCTGTGTATTTCACTGTAAGCAGGAGGGGACATTGTGCTGTTAAAACACAAGGAGGGCTCTGCTGGAGGGTCCGGCAGGGGTGCGTCATTGTACTCAGCTTTGACACTTTGTACACGTACTTCTGCATCCTCGTATTGATGCTTGTCGCACTCTGGATGTGCTCTGTGGGTCTCAGGGCCCTGAGCTGTTTGAGTTGACTGCTCATCTTGTTCACTGGCTGGTTCTACAGGTGTTCTGAAGGCTGTCATTGCCCAATAGGTTCCTGGGCCATACCTCTCCTGCCTGACTTTCACTCCTTCATGTGATGTTACAATGGCCTCTGGAGTAGAGAACTGGGACTCCCAGTGCTGCACAGCAGGCGGTTTGTAGGCTGGTGGTTTCCGGTTGTGCCTGCTGTCAGAGGACGGGGCCTCTATTGTCACTGTGGGACACTTGGGTCGAGTTGATGGTTCAGTAGACTGATCGCGTCCCTGGCTTCCCTCGGCTGTTTTACCAATGGATCGCAGTTGAACTGACCTCAGAACAGTTGGAGTAATGGCCAGGTGCGTTGAAGTTGAAGCTTCTGCACTTGCCACAGCAACCGCAGCAGCGCGAGCCTCTGCTGCTGCAGCAGCTGCTGCAGCTGCTTTCTGCTTGTTCTGGTGAAGGATGTGCATCTGGTTCCTGTGGGAAAAGGGCTTGCTGTGAAGAGCACTTAGGTCGAGGTGGCTGGGAGGTATTGCCTGGGGGTCAGCATCCCTCCGGGAGAAAGAGGCTGGGTCTCTAAGGGAAAGGGGCTGCTGCTGCAAAGAAGCAAGTGAGGACTTCCTTTCTGGTACTTTGGGTTTCCTCTTTCCAGTGTTTGGGGACAGTGGCCCTGGGAAGAATGCTGAAGGGAAGGAAGATGTAGGTGTTTCTGACTGACTGGAATATCCACTGGAAGGGGATGCCAACCCTGCAAGCTTCTCAGGAGAGCCCAGTTTGAAGTCACCCTCTGGTGGTGGAAGCGTTGGCGATGCAGGTCTAGACCTGGGGCGACAGGTTAGAGTGTCTGCACTCTCCGGTGACCTGATGCATTCAATGACAGTTGTACCCGTAGCCGTGCTGGAGTTGGACAGCGACCTGTATGGATCGTTGGATTTCAAGTCACTGAGAAGCCAGAGGTCTGCATAGTCTGACTGCACAGCACCCTCATCCTTGAAGGAATGGGTGTCCGAGGAACTGAATGGAGACGAGCAGTCTAGCATATCTCGAACATTTTCTACACCCCAGGCACCTAGGGGTTCATCACAGAGACCTGCAGTTTCAAGTTGCCCGGTAGAACCGGCCAAGTCCAGCTGCAGCCTCATCTCTCTGGAAGACAAAGGCAGGGGCAGCTCATTGGTAATCTTTGGTTCGTTCTGCTCTGGAACGTCCACACTGCTGCTTGTTTCTTTTAAAGAAGAGCTACGTTTTGGTGGGGGCGGCTTGGCCTTTGGTTTTCTTAAGGAGAGACACTGTCTTCCAAGTGTGCTCGCTCCTCTGTCTGGTTGAGGGTATTCACTGATGGCTGCATAGTTGTAATAGCTTCTGCTACCTTTAAGACCACAGTCAAAGTGCATGGAGGTATAGAAGCCCTCAGTGTCCACGCTGTAATGTGAAGAACTCTCCAATTTCTCAGCTGCTGGTTGGCCACTGAAACTCTCATATGTCTCCCCGCTGGAATAACTAGGACAGCTTACGCCACTCTCATCCTCCCTTGAGTGCTTCGGGCTGAAGTCCTGGGGACACGGCTGGTCCTGCTGGTCTTGGTTGCAGTTCCACTCCCCATCACTAGCAGTACTGACACCTGCATCATCCATCTGATCTGTGGCTGAGGAGGTGAAGGAACTAGACCTGTGGCCTTGGCCTTGTGGCCGATCCATGTGGTAGGGATCAATGATGAAGCCCGTAGTGTCGTCAATGATATGAGACCCTGTGTTGAGGGACAGTTCTGAGTCACAGTGCGAGGAGCCAGTCAGGGGAGGTGAGGCAGCTGGTGGTATCGTCTCTGAGGTCTGGGAAGGGCATGTGGAGCTGCTTCCGCTCCAGTTGCCGCTTGAAGACTGATGGTCCTCCTTGTGGTCAATCTGGCTCCCAAGCACTCCTGTGGTTGAGACGGAGTGAATGGGGCTGCTAAAAGTATCTGAACTGGAGGAGATCTCACAGCTTCCCATGTCTGCTTTGCGTGGGAGTCTGGATCTTCCCCTCTCGATCCAGGAATTTTCAGGACTACCAGAGTGCTGCATCCTTTTCAAGCTTCCCAGCTGGAGCTCTGGCATGGCTTGGTCATCTGTGCTTTCCTCCTCATCCTTCAGAATTCTCTGCCCTAGACCTGGCAGGAAGTCCTCAGTCTCATAAGGAGAAAGCTCTTCGTCGTCCTCCTCATCATCGTCGTCGTCATCATCGTCACTGTCATCATGATCTTCATCCCGAAGTCGGCCTCCTTCTCGGGGCAAACTTCTTGAACGCAAGCGAGTTCCAGATGCAGCAGAGTACATAGTATCAGATCGATCTGGCAAGGAAGTAATATTTCCAGTGGAATGGGAAAGGGAGGCTGGAATTCCCTGACCCCTCTGGGCACGGATACGTCTCCGGGATGGGGCAGCGATCAAGAAGTCATCTGTCTGGCAGCCAGAGTCTTTGGTGTTTAGAGTCCGCCCACTGAGCGAGAGCTCCTCCTGACACAGGGGCACCTGGGGGTTGGCATGGACCACTACAGTCCTCTCTCTGGCCACAGGAGATTCATCAGAGTCTGGGGAGCAACACACAAAAAGTTTGACATCACAGATATTTGTTAGCACACATCAATCATAACATGGACAAAACACATTCCAGCATGACATCCAAAAACGGATTCTACCTACGTAAGCATAAGGCGTCATTGGGTATGTATAGTCATGTTATTGGGTCCCGCTGGTTCACACTTCCCTTCATTTTTGGACAAGAAAATCAGACATACCCATGTCTTGTTGTACTCGTCTTGGAATGCCTGTGATAGTCTTCCGCCTCCTCAACTTTCTCCGACGCTGCAGCACAGACTGCGAGTGAACTAGTGAGCAGCGGGCACTGGCCTCCCGGTCAAATCCCACACCTGTAAAGCCCAGATGTACAGTTTCAGAGATAAGGGATGGAATCCTTCATGCTAGACAAATCTATGCTCTGAACGAGCTCCCAGTACATGTCACATATTGTCTAAATATATCAACTTCCCTCTTCCTGTCGTCTAGAAGAAGGTACCAAAGACTTTATGTTGATGTTATGTTTATATCTTCTCCTAATCTCTCATCATGTTTACATCTGATCTGTTATTACATCTGCTCTGTATTATTGTTGCATATTTTGTTCAACCTCTGCACATGTTACATTGTACAACCTGCTATTTTGGTCAGTGCAGTCTTTGCACTATCCCAGTGCAGGCAGTGGTGACCTAATGGCTTAGGCCAGAGGTGCCCAATACGTCGATTGCGTTCTACCAGATGATCGTGGAGCCCTGCCTTTCAAAATGGACTCTACCATGCACGTGAGATCTCGCACCATAAAAACGAGTTAACCACGAGCCACAGAATACACTACAGTACAGGAAGTGTGGGGTAGATTGTATGTCATTAAAAAAGGGTGTTAGCCTATCATCCATTCCCGCCGTGGCGTTTGGCACTTGATTGACATACAGTACAGCCAGTCTGACATCTCGTCTTTTGTAACAATCATCACCATGCATGCTCGGTTACCGGGCGAGCTACTGTTAAACTCCAGCTAACAAGTCACCTAGTTAGCGGCTTCCAATTAATTTACTTCTGAAGAAAGGGTATAAAAATGAGTGGGGGAGCTGGACCAAGTAAGAAACCAAAATTGAACTTTTCATATCTGTCTGTCTGTCTGTCTGTCTGTCTGTCTATCAATCATTTTTTTTGCATTTTTATTGTTTGTAAAGCTGTCAAGTCCCAGCCCTGGTTCCACTGAGTAAATTTGTAACTACTCTAAGGTGCCGTCCTGCTACACTGCTCCCCAGGTACTGTCCCATTTCACTGTGCTGCCTTTTGTTTGATGGGTTGTGCTCACAATGAGCACAGCCACTTTTACTCTGCGACTGGAATTGTATGAACAGTTGCTTTTTACCTGTGACGTTGATAGGGATAATGCAGGAAGATATGACTTGAGAATCGTTCTTTATTCTTTCCTCTGGTGTGGGCAGCGGCAGGGTTTTCGACCAGTTGGTCTGCTTGTCCAGTGTTGAGGGAGCATTTGGAACAGGACACTTTGGCCTGTGGGCCAACGCCACCAAATCCGTGTCCGAGCTTGTATTGGTTCCAGCCTGCGGCAGAATGAGTTCAGGACAGTTAGCATGGTACAGATCGCTGCTATATGCCACAATGTTGATAGAGCATTGGGATTGCTTTTATTCTAAAGGGCACCATATGCAGTTTTGCGCAAACATTTTAATTTATATTTTATCATAATATCACACAATTGTTCCTGGACCAGAAAGCATCATACTGCAATTCATCTTATTTGAGTGTACGGTTGTGAGCATGGGACAGAAAGAGAGCAGGGGAAAAGGAAGACGAGACGAGGGAGAGAAAGAGAGAAAAGAGAAAGAGTTGTGGATTTTGGCTCTATTCCAGCAGCTATTTCATTAGGACAAAAGGGATTGATGAAGGTCGTGCCACACCACAGAAGCACACCCCAAGTTGGTTAAGCTCTCGAGAGCAATAAAACTACTTTGAGGGAAAATCTGAAGATAAATCAAGGGTCTGCCTTCCATCACACCAAATGAGCTGGACCGTGTTCAAGCAGAAAGCATCCACACAGGAAATGGTGCGATTACTGAAGAAAACCTCTGGATGAAAACACTGCTCCACATCCATCACTTCACACCAATCACAGTTTCCCTTAAGCTGTTCTGTGCTTTAGCCCAGTCCAGGCCTTCAGACCAAAAATGCTTCATGTTCCAGATGTTTACCACATTAAGATGTTTTTAAATCAGCCATAACAATAAGACCGCCTTCCCAATACTGAGTAGACCCCCTCATGCTGCTGAAACAGCTCTGACTGTGGTGCTCTGTGTGATTCATCACATGTCTAGTTATACACGTATAACAAGCAGTGAAATGCATCCTGATCCGCTCCAGACTGTGTAAGAATAAACTATAATTAAAGATTATTAGGCTAAACACTAAACTAAAACTTAAACTAGGTTATCACACACAAGTAGAAAAGGTAGATTAAGCAGCTATAACGCAAGCAGTTAGGGAAAAAACGGTCCAGAAGAACCAGAGGTGCAAACATCAGCAGAACCAGAACAGCAGCACAGATAGAACCTGTTCAGAGTAAAGTGCAGATGTTCAACATCAGAGATCTGGAGATGGTGAAGCCCACAGATCTGACCCCTTTCTATCAGAGCAGCGTTTACATACTCTTCAGGATCACACCACACTCCCAGAATGCATCAGTGAGTGGGTGCCCATGACCCAGTGGTCCTTCCTAGGATTACTTTTGGTAGGTCCCAACTACAGCAGACCTGCAAGACCTTCTGGAGATGCTCGAGGGCCACTGTCCTGCACAGTTTGGTAGTTCCCTTCTTCAAACCCACTCCTGGAAATGAACAGGTGAGTCTCACCAGGTGAGCTTGATCAGGGAAATCACCAAACTGTGCTGGAAACCAGCCTCCAGGACCTGGAGCTGGACACCCGTGCTGTAGGCCCTCAGATCCCTACCCTCCTGCTTCCAGCACATCAACTTCAACAACTGACTGTTCACTCAATATATCCCATCACCGACAGGTGCTATTGTAAAGAAATAACGAGAATCAATGTTCTTCACTTCACCAGGCAGTGGTCTTAATGTTATGGCTGATTGGTGGATGTTATCCCTTAAACACAGATCTGGGAGAATTCTGACCAGGAAGTCAAGCGATTGGAAAAGACACATGGTAGGAGAAGATAAAGGAGAAAGTTTGGAGGTTAAGGAAGACAGACACTGAAGGGGAATACCTTTCGTATCCAGGGGATGAGGCAGCACACAGTGGGGGAGGAGGAACGTGAACGCTCATGCTAAAATAAAACAAATGGCAAACACAATACTCAACCATGGTAACAGAAAGACACAAAAACGCATGAAAATGAACAAGTGTGGGTCAAAATTTGGTGGAGAATGGTGCTGAGAATGGAGCGTTTCATTTGACGACAGCTTTGTGAGGAGCGTTCCACGGTCTGAAATGAAAATGGTCGAGTTAATGGGAGGGTTACGCTGTTCTCCAGACCTGTGGGATAACATGGGAAGAAGATACCGTTGGGTTCACCAGCTTACTGTCTTTCCACCTTTATGTCTTGATAGTTTTACTTTCTTTATTGTTTATTACTATGAACAGAGCAGAATGGTTCCTGAGTCTCGGTTCCAGCCCTCTGCTCATTAGGACTTTATTCCACGACTACTTAGACTTGCAACCAAACAAACGTCCTCTGTCACCATTTACCTTTCTCTGCGCTGGCTGCACCTCCACCTCTCTTGCAGGTCTCTCCTGCTGCATTATGGGAGATGATAAAAGTACAAGAAAATTGCAAAACCAATACCTTAATGTCAGAATGTTTTAACATGTCTTTAACATGACTGAATTAACACACAATGCTGAACACCTTTCTAAAACGCAGACAGCAGACTGCAATGATTACAGGCAGTTTCTGCTGAGGCCAGCTTTGTAAATTTCACTTAGAGTTAATATCATAATGGGATGTCCCATCAGGAATTCCTCTATTCCTCCATAGCAAAGGTGAGCTGACAAAGGCACATTAAAAACCAGCAGTAGACAAGTCAGAGTGTATAAATAGTGGGAAAAAAGGTTTAAAAATTGAGTAACAACAACAACAACAACAACAACAACAACAACAACAACAATGTTATTAATAAAAATGTTATTACTATTATTATTGTTGTTGTTATTGTTATTGTTGTTGTTGCTGTTGTTATTATTATTATTATTATTCTTTGTAGTAATAATAATAATAATAATAATAATAATAATAATAATAATAATAATAATAATAATAATAATAATAATAATTTCATCATCATCATCATAATCAACAACAACAACAACAACAACACATTACAATAACATGCCACAAGCTGGTGATTTGCCACAAACACTGCTTATCACATTTGCCAATTCTACACCAGCTCACCCAGGCCCAAGTTCATGTGATGGAAAAAAACACTTTTTTTTTTTTTACAATTTATGAATAAAAATGGGTGGAATGCAAAACCCTATAACTCTACTCCAAATACTTTTTTATTGAGTTAATTTGATCATTTCTGCAGTTCTCTGGGAGGCCGACCAATTGTTACTTTTCCCCACTGCGTCTTTGGGTCTTCTGGTCTGATTTCATTACTTGTATTCTAGCTTGTTTTCCCTTCTATTTTATTTACAAATTTAATAGAAATTTTCACATAAATATTTTCAATCAAATCTGTGGCATGAAGTGGGAGGCCTTGGTGAGTTGGCATGGAATATCAATGTCCATCAGTTGGAATAGACAACGAAAACACGTATCTCAATGGACCTAAAAAACAATAATCATGCTTCACACAAAGTAAATCAACACCATAAAGCAGAAACTGCACCTGGACGACCTTCCGTGGGAGAGTCTGCACGTCGGACTCTCTAGTGTTCCGTTCCTATTGGGATGGTAGGTGCACAGAGGAGAACGTTTTCAGGCTTTGTGACAATTAAGCCAAACGAGCAGAAGCTGTGGAGAACTTCCTGTTCTCCATTAATGTCGTGTTGTTTTGGTGACTTTTAAGATTTTCATGCGATGGTTTGTTACTTTAGTCCAATTTTAAGTGTTTGGATCTGAAAGGTTTCAATAAGTGACGAATGCAACAGACCACTGGACACTGAATTACCTTTCTTTGCATTGTCTGAAATTCGGCTCTGTCCTGCTTCACCACGAAAGGCAATGAAGAAAGACACAATTGAGAGTACAGTGTATTAGGAACGGCATAAAACATAGTGAATATCTAGTACATTTCCAGTAACCGTCATTTTATTTCATGGCAGAAAACCAAATGGATAAAACACAACTTAGTGTTTAATGCTATTACACACAATTGTCCCCAGATGGAGCTGATGAGCCAAGAACAAACGTATTTATTTATTTACTGCACTGTATTAACGCCCAACAGGAAACTGGAGCAGTGGGCAGCAACTGCACCAGGGCAATAGGGGGTTAGGTCCCAAGGGCACTTCAGTCTGCTGCTGGTTCTAGGAACTAAACCCACACTTCTCTAACCATTAGGCCATGGTTGCCCCCAAAATTTGCTGTAGTGGAGGTTAGAAACTTGCCAAGAAGGTTGAAGTCCAGTCCTGGAGCATGTGGGAGTGGGCAGAATAGAGCAGTTTACTGAATTCACCCCTCCATCACTACCCCAGGACCGACCCAGCGACTCTCCTGCGCCCCCTAGAGCAACTCTGGCCTAATAGTTGGAGAAGAAGACCGACGAGTCGCTGGCACCAGCTGGGAAAATGTGGGATGTGAAGGGGCTGCTGACTTACCCCTCCCCCTCCTACATCCATGGCTGCGGTGCCTTTTGGCAGGACACCTAACCCCCTATCTCCAGTGGGTTCATGGAGGCAGAGGTCACAGTGTGTTTCTGGATGATCATCTACATTTTCTGAGCCATCACTTTGTGTAGTGGAGAACTAATAGTAATAAAAAACGCGCCTCTTACCACACGGGCGTGTCGGCTCTTCTGGTCCCGCCTCCTGAGGGAGTGAGGGGAGGGGAATGTGGGCATGGGCGGGGCCACAGAAATGGATATGGTGACCCGATTGTGCTCCCTGCTGGTTGATCGCTGACGCTGCTGCTGATCTGTATGAGGAACACATGCAGTTTGTGTCGGACATTCAAATACAGCCTGTTTAAACGTTATCTATTTAGACGCCACGTTTCATTTTCTGTGCTTTTGCAGTTCTGAGGAAGAGTAACACATGACTATGAGGGAAAGCCTTGAGATTTATGAGGCTGAAACATCTGCATTGGAGAGTTCAGCTTTCAAACACTAGGGGGCAGCAGGAGCACAGATGCAGCTCTGTGTGCTGAGATGGTGTAATGACCATGCAGTACCACTAGGGGGCCGTGTATTGTTTGTGTTGCAGTCAAAGCTGTAAAGCTGTATCCCTTGCTGCATGCTAACGTAGGAAATACTCAGTGTATACACATATGGCAAAGTGTTGGGTGGAGTCCATTGGCCTGGACTTTTGTTAAGCTGCCCCAGGACCAAACAATGTACATGTCAGAGGTTCCACCGTGGATGTAAAAGGAAGTTAGAAGGTATACTAGCACTTTCCATGGGAAAAAGGCTACTTTAACGTTTAACTTTCTTATATAGACAAATAAAACCAAAATTCAAGCATGACTGAAAAGAAGTAAATGCAGCTTAAAATACAAAACCACAACAGTAAATGATACAATATGGTTTATTACTATTATATTGTATATTTATACTACATATTGTACTTCCTGCTGTGTACAGTGTGTTTACAGTTTATTGTGTATAGTACAGTCTATTTATGTTCTAATGTATACTGTACAGTCTATTTACTGTCTATTCTATACTGTACAGTCTATTTACTGTCTATTCTATACTGTACAGTCTATTTACTGTCTATTCTATACTAAACAGTCTATTTACTGTCTATTCTATACTGTACAGTCTATTTACTGTCTATTCTATACTGTACAGTCTATTTACTGTTTATTCTATACTTTATAACCTATTTACTGTTTATTCTATACTGTATAATCTATTTACTGTCTATTCTACACTGTACAGTCTATTTACTGTCTATTCTATACTGTACAGTCTATTTACTGTCTATTCTATACTTTATAACCTATTTACTGTTTATTCTATACTGTATAATCTATTTACTGTCTATTCTACACTGTATAGTCTATTTACTGTCTATTCTACACTGTATAGTCTATTTACTGTCTATTCTACACTGTACAGTCTATTTACTGTCTATTCTATACTGTACAGTCTATTTACTGTCTGTTCTATACTGTATAGTCTTGTATATTGAACATGTTGTACAGTATATTGTATATAGTGATTGTATAATGTTGATTGTATAATCTCACTGGAATCAGCTTAATAGCTAAGGATCCCAAATCTGTCACAGAACAAAAGGCCGAAGTACCACAGCAACTCACTGGACTTCCTTTGACTTGATCAGGAAAAAACAATTTAATTGGTTTAATCTGGTGTTTTTCTAATGACCTGGAACAAACGCTTGACTGTACACCATCCTTCTGCAATGTGGAACCTGTCCGGGTACAAACATAGCCACTGTAATGGTGCTATCAGGGGCACATCTTCACCCACATCATTCATCACTGGGCCTCCTGCTCACACTGCCACTGACCATCTCCATGTCCTCCATATGCTGCATATGCATGTGCTGGATGTGTTGCCCTTTGGTGATGTGTGTTCTGAATCAGGTCTGGTTGCCTTCAGAATGAGACTAGGCAGGAGTGAGCTACAGAATGGAAGAGGAGCCAGTCCAATCCAACACTGGAGATATCTGGAGGTGTGTATTGCTGGGTTAGCTCACCTCGGTGCAGTGCCCGCAGGTTGAGCTGGGCATGGCAGTGGAGCTCCTCCAGGCATGGCGGCCGAGTGCTGGGGTGGAACACGTTGTGCTGCTGGTGCCAAGGGGCCTGGTAGTGTGATGTCAGCTTACTCTCAATGTCCAGATTAGACACGGCTGCAGAGAGAGAGAGAGAGAGAGAGAGAGAGAGAGAGAGAGAGAGAGAGAGAGAGAGAGAGAGAGAG
>JBBIGC010147950.1:0-18845 GCA_037576955.1 Lepidarchus adonis | reverse complement strand
ACACACACACACACACACACACACACACACACACACACACACACACACACACACACACACAGACACACACACACAGAATTTATTAGCTATTTGTAAATCTAATATAATGTTGTGTAAAAAATGGAAATCTAGTATAATGCTATTATCCTCATAATGTTCAAGCAGATAGCAACAATATTTTCACACAATGTGAGTGGCAACATTCTGATTTATGTACAGTTTTCTTTACAAAATATATTATAAACTTAGCACAATAGAAGTAGTGATACCTTCTATACCAGCAAAGGTTGATTTACTCCTCAATCTCACCTTGCAGATGAGCCCACAAAAAGCCATACTTATTGCTTATCACAGAAAACAATCTGACTCTGCTCTCTCTCCGTCTTTGATTGTTTTAATTGTATTGTATGTACATTTAAAAAACAGTTCAGATTTGTCAAATAAAGCAAAAACAAAGTAAGTGAATCTCTACAAAATAATTAGTATTATTGCCAGAATAACTGATGGAAACTCATTTTAAGGGGTATGGTAATTTAAGCTTTTAGGACTAGCAGATATGGACAACTAACATTTCAGTAAACTAGGTAGCACTGATACCCTTTACCTACAAAAACAAGTGGAACAATTAAAGCAACTATAAAAAAAGATTAAATAAGGCCAGGGCTTTGGCAAACTTGGTGACAGTAGAAGTCATAATTCCTGCAATGTAGAACTGATCTGACTTTTTTTACTTAAAAAAATCCCTTAATAAATAAATAACTGTTTTCCTCACAATATTACACACATTTTAAATTGAGAATTAGAAAATGAATAAAAAATGGATAAAATAATTATTGACAATGACTGATACAAGCTTAAATGAAAAACTATACCGTGAAAAAGTGTTAAGCTATTTCTCCCCACCCAAGATTAATGTATCCCACATCAGAGATGTGATGCAAGTCCAGTATTTACCTGCGTATTGCTACCGTCATGGCCTCAGGGGATGAGGCACATGGGCAAATGACCTCAGGCTTCAGCCCATGAGACTGGAACACATTCAAGAAGGCATCACACGAAGACACTGACCCTAAAACACACAAACCCATATGAAATTTAAATAAGATCATTGTTGTGTGTCATCAGTGTTAAATTATGGTCAGTTTACTCACATGGATTGGCACCATCAGCTACAATGAGCATACGCAGAGAGGACAAGCCGATGTCCTTTTGGTCTCGATGAGCCATCATAGCCCAGTGTAGGTCCCGACACTTCACCAGGGCCACACGTGCTGCGCAAATATTTATATTGGCAGGTGAAAACTTGTACAAAGTTCACCAACAGATCATTTCTTCTCAGTATACAGTCAATAGGCAGGTTTTCATTCACACTTTTACAGGTTTTAATGTGTTAAAATGTTTGACAATACAGGTGAAGGAAGCTACAGCAACATGTAATACATTTAAAATATCAACATCCGATCAAAAAACTACTTATTGCTACATGAAATGTTTAAAAATACACAAAAATTCCTTTTGATAATTAAATTAATGCTATTCCACGTAAATTCATGTGGCTCTCCCAGAACTTTTTAATACACTTATCATTCTTATAAATGTGTTCTACACTGTAAAGACAGATACCTGCACCAAAACAATATTTTATTTCTGTAATGTATCTTTGATGGATATCAACTGTGGCAATTAGCTGAGACTAAAGTAATGCCAATCTGCCCCATGTTGTATGTAAATCAAAACATATGAAATAAAGCATTTTGCGACAATATGTAAAATTTTCATGCAACTGCAACATTTTGTATGATTTCGTTATGTTAAGCACTACAAGTTAATATTAAAGTATTCGGATATCATCATTTGCTAAATGTGTGGAAAAAGCCCAAATAAAGCTGTAAAGCCTTAAGCAAATACAGCTTAGGAGAAAATAAAGTGCTCCAACCTTTGCTGACGTGGACCCTTTGCACCCAGGAGAGAGGGCAGGCTTTCATGACAGAATAGGGAACACTAATGGTGTGGATTCTGTTCATTACGCTCTGAAAAAACAAAAAGCTGAGGGTTAGGAGTGAATTTGACTACACTGCAGCTGTCTGCAACTTAGCATAGACTTTTAAAACAGCCCAGACTGCAAGCAAACTCACTGTTAGTACCCCATGCCATAGACCCATGTCCTTCTTGAAGTCCAGGACATTGACTAGTGTCTCTCCTAAAACACACACATTAATATAACATGTTTATATGTTTATAAATATATATATGAAACTGTGTATTTAAATGTATTTCATGTCAGTCAGTGAGGTTTGTGTTCTTCTCACGCTACATGACAAATCCATGTTTTCTTCAGTAGGCACGTCAGTCTCACAAAGACCATTCTATAGTAGTTCTGTTTAACATAGCTCCAGGTTTGCGCACGCATGAAATATTCATTAAACACAAGGCTTTCTGCAAGTCTACAGGAATTACTAGCTCTCTCAATTATTGAACATTTCCTGGTTTTGCTGGTTTGTTGACTACAGGAATAATTCCCAGAGTCTTCCCTGCAAACATGTTTACACTCACACGCACACAAAACACATACATTCTCAGAAACAATATGAATCTTTATTATAAAAAATAACATGACAAACGTTGACAAATGCCATATCTGCTGCTGTGACCCACAAGAACATTTAACTCAACTCAATAATTTACAGCGCAAATAAATTAAACACCGTAACCATTGCTGTCTTTCGAATTTCCTCTACACTGCTTAATAACACAACAGAATTAACAACAAAGTATTGTTTATATCCATTTATCTATGATGGATGAATGCTATACAGTCAAAAAGAGAAATATTTCACATAAACTACATTACTAGTTTCTAAAATATAGCCAAATTCTGTCAGAAAATCTTAAATACATTGTATTTTTGAAAACTATTAGAACATGAATGTGCGTTAAATCAAAATTTTTGTTTGGCTATATTTTTAACAAGATTTTGCAGTTACTCTAGCAGTGCCAGCATGAACCACATGGCTAGTATAATATGTATTATAACAACAAACACATAAACAGCACATGATTTACCCAAAATCACAAAGGGGGTGTATTCTACATTTGTCCTGAAGTTTACCTTTACCTTGAAGTCTATTTACAATATTTGCATGGATAAAAAACGCCTATAAATTAACTTAGCTTGTCTTTTTTCCTTATAATTAGACTTTTTTCCTGGTGCCTTTAAGATAAATCTATGCAAATGTCCTGACTGACTGCTCGATATTGTGCCTCAGTCTAAGAGCAGTCTGCACTGATAAAGTTTATTAATTACTACTTAAAACCAATATGGGCTCTTTAATACAGATGGTCCCAGAGTTACAATTTTTGAATCTTACAATGACTATAGTGATACGACAAGTTTAGCACAGCAAGCAAACAGACGGTGCAATATGTTGGGGCACTGAGTTCATAAGTAGAGTTCATTAGTGTCTTTTTACATTTGTAAAATGTGTCTTTTTACTTTTTTTAAGCTTTTTTGACAAAATTTTGAAATTACAATGAAGTCATCAGAACACAACTCCATCGTGAATCGGGGACTACCTGTATTTGTGAAGTATGTAAAATTGTGGTATGTGAGAGTTCCTAAAGTGTGTGTTGTAATGAGAAGTTTTTCTCCGGTTGAAGTCAGTGATGATGGAGTACTATTGCGTGACTCACCTTCACAGTAATTACACGCCTGAGTGAGAGCTTGGCAGTGCGTCAGCATGGAGATTTTAGAGACAGCCACCCCCATGACTGTGCCTTCTTTACTGGCTTTGTACTAAAAACATGCATCACGCAATCATCAGTGTAAAAAGTATAAAATATTAAAATATTAAAATAAAGGCAAAATATTATACACACAGAAAGATACACATAGAAACACACACACACCTCAATATATGCAGTGTCAGTGTTAGCAGTGGGAATGTGTGGCTGCCAGTCTTTCGAAGGCTTTGTAAGATACTTGGTGTCGGTGACCACCCATCTAAGCCGAGGCCATCCTGTGAGAACATATGCAAGCCCACACTGAATCCCACCACGGTTTATCACCAGTAATTCATCAAGAGTGCAAAGAAAATGGAAGTGGCAGTCAGCCAAATGGTTACACTTGAGTACAAACCTTTGAACTGGAGTATTTCTCCACTGGGCGTCTTTGGTAGTCCTTTCAGACACACCTCACTGGTGAGAGCCAGACTGATCCCACAGCTACCCAGTAAAAAGCCAATCTGCTGATTCCCAGCATCCTGTCAGTCAGGTCACAAACACAGATGAGCGTCTAATCGTCATATTTCTCAATATTTTCATGTCATCATGTTTAGACACACAACAAATGTTCAATATCAGTATCAATATCAATTCAGTATTCAATATCAAGACTGCTACTGTGAGATATAACTGTTGACAGTTCTGTTGCTATGATCTCAGTTGATTACAACGTGATCCAGAAAGACTACAAGATGCTAATGTTTAAATCGCTTCAGTGACTCACATTGATTTTCTGCAACATTTGTCATCACTTGCTACATGAGCAGAAATGTGTAGTGACAGCTTAATGATTCCAAAACAAACATGAACAACAAAATGTGAATAGAAAATGGGTTTACTGGAGGAGAAAGTGACCTGTAAAAGGAAACTTCATTACATTTTTAAAGAGAAAAAAGGGAAAAAAACAGTGATATTGTCAAATAGAAGGAATTATGTGTGTAAAATTACATGCATCACAAATGGGACTTGTAGGGACTATGTAAAAAAAGTGCACTAAAGTTCAAGCTTTTGTGAGCATGTGCTTGACTGGTCAAACTCATTAAAATCTCCTGCAGTTTTTCTAGGCTAGCAGAGCTCTTGAGTGGAAACATGCTAAAAATTCTCAAGTTGCATTATCACCCATTCCGCTTTTTATGCGCCAAAGAAAGCCGACTACATTAGAATGGGCATTGGCCTTTGCATCTAATTTAAGGCATTTTACTGACAGAAAACCAAGAATGTAATGTTTTCACAAACAAAGGACCAAATGTCAGGAAGCAAATGTTACTCTGTCAGTTATATCCTAATGACAGTGTCTCATCCAAGTCAGGCAGGGTATGAACATTGCTATTTTACTGAACCTAATGCACTGGAGCTTCCATACCTTCTGGGAAAGTGGCACCTCTATTGGAACAGGAATAACTTCAGCAAGAAGACAACCGTAGAAAGCCACCCAGAACATTCCAGGGTCGCTGTTGGGGTAGACCAGTGCAACCTAGCGGACAAACACAACCAGGACAAAAAATTACTCCCAGGAGCCTTGCTTTATATTTGCACTGCTCTCTGATGGACAGGAGTATTTAGTGTGCAATGTTTGTTTGTTTTATCCTTACCCGGTCTCCAGGTTTAAGCACTGGCTCATTCTTGGTCCCCAGTTTGTTTAAGAGAGTATACGCCAGCTTAAGACTGCGACTCCATAGTTTTCCTGCAGAACACAGAGATCGGCATTGAACTCAATGAACAGAGCAGTTTTAGTTAAAGATAGCATTTTTATATCAGGTCAATCTTGAGCAACTTATCCTGTAGTACTTGCCATATGTGAGAGTGTATAGAGGTTTGCCAGTGATGTCCAGTGCTGTGAGAGCAGGGCTTTTGGCTTGCGTGGCCCCCCAGCGGCCCAAGGCTGCCTGCAGAGCTGGAGGCCAGTTACTGACCACGCCCAGGGGCTCCCCCTTCACTGGGATGATCTGTCTACCTTCTGGTCGTGGCGTGTTGGGATCAGGTTGGGGCACTGCAGTAAACAAAAAAAAGTAGATGAGAACAGAACACCAGGCTTGCCATGTTCAAATACCAAGTATATCATTAGCAGAGTATAGCGTTGTACAATGTTCCCTCTAATTTTTCATGCGTCTGAGCAAACACACAAACTCTCTGAGCGGTCCCTTGCACTACTGTGAGCAACATCAGACGTGTGCATTGGGTTCACGCCAGCATTGCATCCATCCAAGTTACACGTTTTATTAAAAGAATCACATTACAGCATTTACATTTCTGTTAGAATACTATTCATTTAAGTGCTTTAGCCCACTTACAATGAAAATGACAAAAATATATCATGACCTGTGTAGTATGTTAAAGCTATTGGAAGTATAAATATTTAATTTCAACTATGCCAAAACATGAACATCTAGAAAAAGTGGAATAAACAGTTCTAAGAAGAGTTTCCACATCATGCATCAAAGGTACATCTTTCCACGCATCATCAATGCCCAAGTCTTCTCTATGGGCCACACAGTGTTGTTCAGTTAGGTGTGGTATTTGTCGCTTTAATAAAGCTGCAACTCCGTTGTGCTTTCGGGGCATTACTGAGGCACCATCGGAAGTCAGCATCACCATTCTCTGCATGTCCAGTTCATGAGATATTGCCTGCACAATGTGCAGAGAGGTGCATGCTGTCAGCTGGATTATGCCGCCAAACACAGTTTTATGGTTGACGTCATTTTCCTCCCTGTATTTAATATACAGGACTAGCATTGTGTGCACTGTTATGTCTGTGCTCTCATCTACAATCAGGGTGTGCCAAGGTGCGCTAAAACACCGGTTGCGGCAGCACGTAAGTATGCGGTCATAACCTTTCACTGACGTGGATTAGCTGCGTAAATACGTATGCAAATGGCACCATTGGCTGGAGCAGCCAGTCACCGGTTACTCAGTGACTCACATTGCAAAATAGCAAAGAATGAATTGTGTGTTTATTTTATTTTCAAATCAGGTTGGATTTTTTTTTTTGCTCAGAGAAGATTTTGTGTGCGCGGAGACTGTGTCAGCAGTGCGCAATTGCGCATGCGCGCAGCTTAGAGGGAACAGTGGTGTTGTATAGGGAATAATACAAAAAACAGGGGATGTAAAGATTGCCTACCTTCCACAATCTGCTCAGCATCATCCAAGAAGAACTCGCTCAGCGGAGGCCGTTTGGGTCTCTTTAGTGTGTTAAGAAGCTGCTGGATCTTAGTAGAGACCCTGCTATGTACTGGCACACCTAATAAAATACATACACATGCACACATTCACGCACACACAGTCAACTAAACTGTGAAACGCACTATTAGCTAGACATGAACCAGTGCATGCACAGGTAAGCCAAGAGGCACCACCAATATCACATTTTAGAACAGAAATCTACTACAGGCACAAACTAGTTTGTCACAAACACAAATGGCAGTAATACACAAACACATTTAGGATAAAAAGACAAAATGACAGGGGCCACTGCACTATAATGCTCTTTTTCTTGTTACAATACCTTTTCCTACAGTCAGACAAGCAACCACGACACAAAGAGAGAGCAAAACAGTAGTTAAAATCATACTCTTGGTCTGCACCACATTAGTGTCTTCACCTCACAAGTAAATAAACAAAGAGTTTCAAACATGAGTACAGTGTAAAAGTCCAAATGGCAGAGGAAACTGCTGAAAAAATGGTGGTGTAAACTCTAATGTTAATGTCTCTGCAAATCAAGTTAGAAACTACACAGTGAATGCCTCTGTAAACAATAAACTGCAGTGTAAACATATCTATAAAATAAGCTAAAAACAAACATACTGTAAAGTTAGCAGTGTAAATGTCTCTAAGTAGAGGTGTAAACTGCAGTGTTAATGTCCCTGTAAACAGAGATGTAAACTGGAGTGTATATGTCTCTAAGTAAATGTGTAAAATATCCCTGTAAACAGAGATGTAAGTGCCTCAAGCTATGTCAGCGCTAATGGCAGAGATGTAAACTGCATAAGTCTCTTGTAACAGAGTTGTAAACCGCAGACTAAATTTCCCTGTAAACAGAGAAGTAAACTGAAGATTTAATGCCACTGGCTGCGTAAAATACAATACTGTGTCTGAAAGCCTTTGTGAACTGCAGTGTAGATGTGTCTGTGAAAAATCTGTCATCTAGGTCAGTGGTCCCCAACCACCGTATATATTTTTTAAAAATCATGTTTTGTATGGCCCGGTAGGAAATGCTCCATGGCCTGGTACCGGGCCGTACAAAACTTTAAAACCCTGACATCGCCACAACAGCACTGAACAGTTATCCTTAAAAGAACGTTTACATGTTACCATAGCGACCAGAGCGTGTGAGGGGTAGAGGAGGACGTTACTGGCATTGTTGTTAGCGCATTTCAGGAGGACACTCCTAATAAAGTTATATAATTACACAGTGGATTAACGTTTATTATTATATTTACAAAATACCAGAGTTTTTGTGTTGGTCGCATAATTTTGTTGTTTTTATCCGCGATACCTTAAATGCTGGTCCGCGAAAATATTGTCTGACATTAAACCGGTCCGTGACGCAAAAAAGGTTGGGGACCACTGCTCGAGGTCACTTAACTGCACACCATCAAAGTTAAAGTGACTAGGCCTGGTATAGTGCATAACCAGCTTAGACCAGCTGGACTGTACTGCTACTGGACCAGTAAAAGCAGCTGTAGAAACTATTTTTTAACGACTTACCGTCCGCAGTCTCCATCATGCTGGTCCGGCTCTGGCCGCGACTCATGCCTCGAACTGCGGGACTGGGACCCAGCTCCACTCTAGAGTTCCTCTCCTGAGGCACTGTGGAGGTCACATCAGGAGGCACACTGCTGTTCTCTGTGTGATGAGAAAAATCTGCGGCGTAAACATGGCTGACTATAAGCTGGAAGAAAGAAGTGTCCAATATACCGATATTAAACATTTCGTATGCTATAACAAACAAATACATAAATAAATATCATAATGGTATAAAAGGCCATTGTAACTAAGATTTGGAAGGTCAGTAAAGTGTGGTGATACTCAGATATGTAAAAGAACAGATACTGTAGGTGTGGACTGGTCACCCCTGCTGTAAGAATCCCATCAGGAAACACTGTTAACAGGTCACACAACATACGAGTGCATGTACCTATGCGAGTGTGTGCTAGTACGTCTGCCAGAGCATTGCTTTGGTTTTGGGTGTGGACGTGGTTGTGGCTCTTGTTGCTGTCTCCATGTGAGAGGGTGGATGAGGCTGAGGAGGATGTTGAGGAGCCCTGGATAGAACGGTTAATCCAAAACTCAGAATTCTGCAGACTCTGTGCTAGTGCTGCAGTCACCGCCGCCTGTCGCCTACGCAAGGAGCCCTCGTCCTCGGAGGCTGATGACGTATCTGCCCAAACACAGAATTATGTAATTACACAATTAAAAAAAAAAGATGATAGAACTTGCTAGAATTAATAAATTTTGCTTCGAAAATGTGACTGCATGTAACATAGCATAAACAGCTTTTTTTTTTTAATGATTACAGACTGTGACTTGTAGATAGTCTAGCTTGTTTTTTATAAGCCAGTGCCCCAAAAGACTTTTCTGCAAAATCAAAGCAACACAGAACATGGCTCTGGCTTGCAAGTCAGTGGGTCTGTTCAGTGAACTGTGGACAGAAGGGGTAGCAGAAGGCTAGTGGGTTTAGGAGCAGGGCTCACCAGGAGGAGTGCAGTTGTCCATGGGAGACTGGACAAAGGCTGAGCGGCGCTTAGTTGGCATGGGAAGTGCCATCTTCTCCTCTTTGTGTTTGGCCAGGGCTGCCTGTACTGCTTCTGTGTGGATATCTGAGAGGGAAAAATGGAAAACTGTTAATGCATGTTACAATATAAAGACACTACTGAGGTGTGTCTGCAACCAACATACTTTAGAATTTATTTAAACCATAATTAAAACCATAAGTACATCTCATATACACCGTTGCATTTTTAAGAGTGGAAGGATTTATTTAAACCAATTTAGAGACATTTAAAATGCCTTGATAGCCTCAGACATCAACAACCTTTTTTTCTGAAGTGATCTTTAGATTGTAGTTTCAGTTTTTGCAGGAATATGATCACCTTTATCTATAGGTAATATATCAAAGAGGGTGAAATGTTTGCTTGTTCAAATATGGTGAAAAGAAATCAACAAAATGCATTTATTTTTCACTTGACTAAAGCGTGTATGAAAGGATGGCATTGTTAAATTACTAAATGTGGCAGTTCGCTGACAGGCAATTCTTAATTGCCATTAATAATATTAACATTGATGTGATGCTTACTAAAATATATATGTAATTTTCTTTATAACGGTCATCAATATTAACAATACACTCAAGTTAACATTACACACACAAGTCTCTGACAGAATGCGAAACACAAATAACAGGATGCACTGTTATAAAAATGACAGCATAAAGGAAGGCAAATGTTTAACTCAATAAAGAGTTAAAGCAATAGTGGTGATGAGAGTAAAATGTTACCTGATCTGTAACGCTCATCTCGAGCTCCCCCACTGCGGTGTGAGCGGTGCTGGCGTGTGGAGCTTGAAGGACCAGCATCTGGGCTGGGAGAAGAGTCTGCAGCAGGACCCGGTGTTAACTGGATACTCTGTAAGCCTGGGTCCACATCTAGATGCATAAAAAACAATGGCTGAGCATGAGAAAAATCTAAATAGCATAAAGAATTCCTTATGAGAACATAAAGATATCCCCATGTATAAGGATATTTACCACACAAGTCACTAACTTGTTGCTTCAATTAGACCTGAACAAAAAAAAAGGGGTAACGAGCGCACACACACACACACTTGTGAACATTTAGCAAAGCACACAGGCATCCCTTCAGAGAAGAGCCACAGCAAGGGGTCGACTTTCAGCTTCAAAGCTCTGAAATGGCAGCTTTGAAGGCCATGACGCAGTTGACATTAAGAGATTTTGACTGTGGGAAGACTTCTCCTTTAAAGATGCTCTACAGCAGAAACACGCAACTTGACCTCCAGAAGCAAATTAAGGATTCGACTAATTCTGACTCACTACTAGGAAGTGCTGGACATAAATGCGTTAATGACACCTGCAGCACTTCCTCTGTGAAAGAATCAGTGTTACTGCAAGAGCCAGAAATGACTCAGTGGCACAAAACTGACCCAAACACAAGTTCATCTCTTTCACTTCCCCCACGGTTTCTGTTTCCTGTTAAAAGACCTGCTATACAAATGGTACATTCATAATTCAGGTACATTCATGTTTAAAAATTGAAAATGTGTTCTATTGTCAAAAAAAATATGGGTTTATGAGATAGCAAATCATTGCACTGTGATTTACATTTTACACTGCATTCCAGCTAGTTGAATTTTGTATGCGTTACATTTTAAATGCATATTTAAATGTAGGCTTTCATTTTCTATTATAACCGTCTCATCTTAAACACGTTTACATTTCACAAGTCATGTGTAATCCTCCATAACAGACTAACCAGTACTTATAAAACTTTGATTAACACAGATCTAAAGCCATTTAGTCCTCTCTGTGATGCCCAGTTGGTGCAGTCTCCTAACACTAGAGGGCAGGACGGAGCCATTTATTTTCAGGCACAGTGAGCGATTACAACTGGGAAGGTAATTCACTGTCTTGCCAACATCAGTTATAGCCTTGAGAATTAAAGAGGAACTTGTATATCTTCAAAAGACACATTTGTTAGACATATGAGACGGTCCCTAGCTGCCACAGCCAGAGAGTTATTACATTTCTATTCAATGATAAAACTAAACTAGGCCTATGTCATAAATTGTCACAAAAAATCAATTCTTAGACGAGTTACACAGCGAACTCAATATCCCACATCACTATGCAACTCCCTGAAAAGGCCAAAAAATTTACTTGCTGGCTTTGGGAGTCTAACACTGCAGCCACCACTCCACAGGCCTGATGCATGACTCACTGAGTGTCCAATGTGGGCAAGAATGGAAAAGATGGAAAGAAAGAAGGGAGAGAGGGGTGAGAGAGAAACAAGCTCTTACTTTGGATTTGTGGTATGTATGGGGCCAGCACCTTGGCTCTTTTCTTCTCATAGCCCTTTTGTGTAATATCGCCTATGAAGAAAGAAAACATGGTTAATCAAAACACACATTTACAGCATTTAGCAGATTCTCTCATCCAGAGTGACGGACAACAGTGCTATACCTAACTGTCATCCTAGGAATCCATGTTTCCATAATAGTTATAAATGATACAGATACTGGGAATTTTCCAACTCAAGTTACAGTACAAGTGCCTTCCATTATAACTGACTTTTTAAGAACACAATTAAATTACTGTGACAAAACATTATACTTGACTATGTATAAATGTTTTTCCAATATTACATATACAGCGGATAAAATAAGTATTGAACACATGACTAATTTTCTACGTAAATATAATTCTAAAAGGTGCAATTTACATGAAATTCTCACCAGATAATGGTAACAACTTATCCAATCCATACATGCAAAGAAGAAGAAATCAAACCATAGATGTCCATACATGTTATGTGTAATAAAATGGAATGACACAGGGTAAAAGTATTGAACATGTGAAGAAAGGAAGGTGCAAAAATGCATGGAAAGTCATGAATCCAGCTGAAATCTATCAGTAATTAGAAAGCAATCTTGCCACTTAGGGCAAATTAATATAAACTGGTTCGGGTCAAATTAATGGCTATAAAAAGGCATCTCCTATAACGCGTCACACAAGAAACATCATGATAGATAAAACCAAAGAGCTCTCTCAAGATCTTCACAACCTTTTTGTTGCAAAACAGACTGAGGACATTGATTACAGAAGAATTTCTAAACTACTGAAGGTTACAGTGAGAACTGTTTGGGCCATAATCCAGAAGTGGAAAGAACATTTCACCATAACCTGGCCACGACCAGGTTCTCCCCACAAGATTTCAGACAGAGGAGTGAAAAGAATGATCAGAAAAGTCCAAAAGCCAAAGAGCACTTGTGAAGAGCTTCAGAAAGACCTGGAATTAGCAGCTACAATTGTTTCAAACAAAACAATAAGTAGTGCACTGAACTGCCATGGCCTGTATGCATGCTCACCAAGCAAGACTCCATTGCTAAAGAAAAATCTTGTTGAAGTGCATTTAAAGTTTGCCGATCAACATTTAGATAAGCCTGTGAAATACTGGTAGAATATAGTTTGGTCAGATGAGACCAAAATTTTACTTTTCCATAAGAAGCACCATGTTTGGAGGTCAAAATGCACTGCTCAGACCAAAAACACCATACCAATAGTTTGGAGGTGGGCACATCATGATGTGGGGTTGTTTTTAAGAATAAGACACTGGCCCGCTTCATATAATTGAAGGAAGGACGAATGGGGAAAAAAGGACAGAGACATTGATAAAAAAACTGCTGTAATCTACCAGGACAGTAAAAATTACAGCAAGACAAGGATTCCAAACACATAGTCAAGAAAACACAATTGGTTTCAGAGAAAGAAAATAAAGCTGCTAGAATGGCTCAGTCGATCACCTGACCTGAATCCTGTAGAAAATCTATGGGAAAAAATTGAAGCTCAGAGTTCATACAAAGGGCCCATGGAACTTTCAGGATTTGAAGACTGTTTGTGTGGAGAACATGTCAGTAACCGTCTTCAATGCTTTTTACACATAATGTATGGACATCTATGCTTTGATTTCTTTGCATGTGTAGATTGGAAGGGTTGTTACTGATATATGTTGAACATTTTTTATGTCAATGGCAGCATCAGAAAAATATTTACTTAGAAAGCTAGTGACATGTTACTTACACTAATACTTATTTAACCCACTGTATAGTACCAGAGTTTTCCAGTCGACAGGATGAAAATCTGTGAGTGTCCAGTTTTATTAAAAAACAACAAGAACAGGGATCTATCCATGTCTGATGTTTCAAAACATTTGTGGAAGTGTTTCATGACACAGAAGAATTTTCTGAGGACTTAAGGGCTAAGATTCCTTTTTCAACAAAGATCTCAAAGAGTAAGGTGCTTAATAGTCAATATAGTTGCAAATGAACCCATGGCAACATTTAAGTAAGAAACGGACTCTCACATTGATGTGTGTTAATGAGGCCACCATTAAGAGAACACAAAACAATATTGAAAACAATGTTTATGGTAACACTGAAAATAGAAATCTACATCTCCAGAAAGAACATTCTGAGCACATTCTATTAAAAATGTTTTGCGCACGGACAGAACAAAATTAGCAACAATAATGTAAAATGCTTGAATAATACAACAGTACAGGTGGTCGTCGACTTATGATGGGGTTTCATTCCTCAGTGTTTTTACATAAGTCGAAACCCCATTACATAGTCATCTACGTGTGTAAATCCCTGGGGCTATTCCTCAGTCTGTCCACCAGAGGGAGACACTCACCCACCTGAGGCTCTGTTTAGCCGTTTTTTGAGTGTTTTATTAAATTTACTTTCACTTTCACACCATTTAAAAAATGGGGTTTGAGACAGTGTCAAGTGCGTTGTGAGTCAAGGATCCCCTGTATTCTGTTTTTTGTTTCCTGCACTTCATACACTTTATACCCAATGAGCAACTGCCCAACCATAGTTTCTTTGGAAATCAGATATATTCATTTTTGCTGTATTGTTTGGGAGCGCTTCACACTAGATACTGGACAAGTGCTTTGAATATTTTTTGCATTCAACCACAAGAGCATTAGCAAACATTAGGGAGGTCAGGTACTGATTTAGGATGATTTGTTCTTCATCACAAACCCATCACAAATTAACTGAACAGATTTCATTCACTTCAGAAAACCCAGATTCATTGCTCTATAGCCCAAGGCAATGGAGCTTAATTACCCCATAGCTGATGCTTGGAATTGAGCTCATGTTCCAGAGCACCTTATTTTATTCGCAGAGCTTCTAGAAGGACATACAGAGTCAAAGGAAATTTAATTATTTAGTTATTAGTCAAGCTGTCCCCAATGTCCAACCAAACCAACCATTAGTTGATGAGACTAATTAGTTCTTAGATGTTCATTGGTCAGTTACATTTAATTCTTCACTACTATTTTTAATATTACCGTCTTTTAAGGGTAATAGTAAATGAGAACAGCGATCATGTGAAATTCAGTATCCCATGGTACAGTGCAACTGTGATATTGTCAGAGACAACATGCCATTACAATCTTTCTCTCACACACACACATACACACACAGGGTGTCAGTTGAACGTGGTAAGACATTTCAACACCTTGAGCTTGTTAATTCCTGAGAAAGATTGTATCACAGAAAATGTCTAGAACATGTTCATTACTGTCACCCTGCAATCATCATATTCCAGTAATGCACAGGAAAAGCACGCTGTATTTATGTGTATGTTCTCTATTTCAGGGGACACTGAGGAGTCAATTACAGTCTTCGTTTCAACACAATCTTGTGGCTGCAAGTAGACAGAAAGACTGGCAGAACCTAATTACAGGTTAAGCAGAAGCTAGTGGCGTTCACCATGAGTAGAGTCCATATTAAAAACTAAAGCAATCAGACAGAAAGGCAAACAAACACAAAAGCAAAAGTCCACCATGTGAATGAGCATCACATGCAGTCCCCTCCTCCACTCTCTCTCCTTTTATTCTCCCACTCTCTCTTACTCCAAGCAGCTTTTGGCCTTGACCGGCACTCTAAACCGCACCACCACCACTCAGGCAAAAGTCCACCAAGTTCCCCAAAGCATACAAGCTTCAACACATGCATGGTCGACCAAACAAATACAAACACATACACACACTTACACAGCAGCAATGTCCTTCATGTCTGCTGTACAGCTGAACACCATAAACAAGAACTACGATCCGACTGGCTCGAAACACCCAACTGGAGTCAATGGCTGGTTACCAAATTAATAATATAACTAAACAACTTCCCATTGGCTTTTTTTTTGTCAGAACAGAGCAAGTAAACACTAAGTTCAAGAGCAAACACAGAAATCATGGTCTACGGTAATTGATGAGTATGATAAAGATGTAGTAGAGGGAGATTAGATTGAAAAACGTTTAATTTTCCACTTAGGCCAAGCAAACAGTGCTACGCCCACCCAACAGTAAGCCACAGAACCCCTACATGCACAAAACACACACCCTTTCCCCCTTCCCGCATGTGCAAGCACCAAGAGCAGAAAAACATTAACAAACTACATTGTGGAAGGGAAGTGAGGAGAAGGGCTGCCGAATCTCGGTCATGGATACACACACTGAAAATGGGGTTAAAGATACAGCTACAGCCACACACACACGCCTCGATACTTCTTGCCTATGTGAAAAAGGTTGCTCCTGTGAACGTCACACATGATTAGATACACCACATATCCCAGAGGAGGATGGTTTGGACTAGGACTGCAAAATATATTGTCCGTACATCATTATCGCAATACTGATATTGTAGAAGGCCACAATATGCAAACGAGCCTATAACCAATCACAGAACTTCCTTAGAATGTCCATGTGAAGGGGCGAAGCTAAATTGTTAGGACTAATAAAGAAGTATTACATAAATAATAAGTAAAAAATGCTGGTTTTGTGGCATCACAAAAACTATGGTTTATAACTGGGCTGTTTTAATAATTACTTTTCATATATGGACTGTATGGATCGGAACGGCAAAAGTTTAACAATATGTACATACTTAATTAGAGAAATGTGATATGGCCTCTTTGATATTTTGAAAAATATCGCAATCACAATACGTAGCTGTATAACCCCAGTACTGATATTTTGTCCATATCGTGCAGCCCTACTTTGAACTATGAAATAGGGATGTATTAAATGACAAAAAATCATGATCGATTTTGAGACCTGGAAATTGCCTGTATTATCTGAAAACCAAAATATAAACGGCAGAGGATATGGTGTATGTTCTCTTCCAACACTTACATTTTTGATACATCTTCTTTTAACATCTCAACCGCACTGTTGTTTTTTACAATGTGATTCTTCTAAAATGATTCATTCATTTGGGTGGGGCTTCCAGCTTTTCTGTCCAATGCATGAATCTCCTGTTCCACCCATAAGCTAGGACTTTCCCTATCATACCATACTAACAAAACTGGAAGGCTAAAGGTTAGCATGTGCTTCCAAGTTAGCATATGAGTCATGCTAAATCAGCTCCTGCATCTTCTAGCAAACACTAATGGTGGCTAGCATTGTGCTGAGTGATGGGGGGAGAAGAAGGCTAATCCTACACAGCCAAAAAAGTGAAGCTAATACATTTAGATTGTTGCACCACCTTTGAGCAAAGAAATGCAAATAACGGAGGTAATTGTTCGTGCTTTTCTGTTGAAAAAAAATAATGATGGAATTCAGCATTGTGCAGTGTGACTGGCTGTTCAACTGCAAAAAGTTCACACAAAAATATATTTATTGAAGTTTTACATCCAAAACGTATCATTGTTATGGAAGGAAACCTTATTGCAGTACAAAGAGAGATCATTGTATTGCCCACCAGTAGTCTGGACACAAGGAGCACCTAGGGCTGAGAAAAACGTTTACCCAGCCCCAAAGAGCACAATAAGAGTCAAGCCCCAGAGCTGTTGGCCTGCTCAGTTTCATGATTGTGCTGTCCACCCAGTCAGTCTTTTCCACGGAGAACAGGCCCCGCAGCTCCAGGTGATAAGATTAACCCACACGGCCATGTTTGTTTTGGGTCTTCCTCCCTGAAAAAGATCAACATGCGCCTTGACATGAACTCCACAAACAAAAGAGGCCAAAACAGAGGGAGCTTCAGTAGAGCCAAGAGAGCCTGTTGAGCTGGGAGAGATTTACTCCGAGAGAAAAACGGAAAGAAAGAAGAATGAAAGAAGGGGCGGGGAGGGAAGAGGGTGAAAGAGAGAGAGAAGGAGTGAGAGAGAACAACCCTCCCTCTCTCTTTCTGTTTCTGTTCAGAAAGACAGTCAGCATTGAGTGTGGAGTTCACGCCTGGTTACCCTCTATGCCTGAGAATGTGGCCTAGAAATACAGCAGCCCCTGCCTGCCATCTTTTACCCACACACACACACACACACACACACACACACACACACACACACACACACACACAGTCACATAATCTCCTATGCCACTCCTTTTACTCCAGCTAATAAAACATTATTGGCTTGAGCATAAACAACGAAACCACCTCAGCTTTCTCAAATAACATGGGTGTGATATAACAGACCATTAAGATCACTATTACAACACCTCCTGCAACCAGGACTGAGTTTCTCAAACCCTCACAAGATGCTTTCTGCTTTTTTTATTGCAATGTCTGAAAAGACATAAGCTGTTAGTATTCAAAAAATTGCAAACGTGTCACATTAATAACAAATATTTAATTCAGAAGTAATGATGAAATAGTATAGACTAAAACATTTAAAACAAAGAGTTTTATTAAATATTTTAGTTATGAAAATACCCACATTTGCTTACTGAATGTTGCCACAGCTGCTTGTGGGTTTGCAATTGAAGGGTCGATGGTTTGATTCCCTGAACCAGCAGGACAAATGAACGACCTCTACACCCAGTGCCCTTAAGCAGCCTGTGTGTGTGCTCCCTGGGCGCTGTGGCTGTGCGACTGCCAACTGCTCCTCGTGTGTGTGGTCACTGTTAACTGTTCACAACTCTCATTGTTAATGTGTGTGTGCTTACTGCTTCAGATGGGTAAAATGCAGAGACTGATCTCTCATCAGCAATGACCACTATATATGAAAAATAATGAATAAAAATAATTTTCCAGTTTTGTCATTCATTAATTAAATGTATTGTGAATGAAAATGTATGGAAACAAACAAAAAAACAAAACAAACGAGAGTCTAAAGATTTTCTCCAATCTCATATACAATGAAGCGCATATGAAACAATGTGTGTGTGTGTATCAGACTGGGAAGGCTCTGTGCTGCTGGGAACTGATGTAATCTTGAGAAGTCGGCACACGTGTGCGTTCTCTCACACACACACACACACACGCACACGCACACACACACACACACACACACACACACACACACACACACACACACACACACACACACACAC
>JBBIGC010147940.1:0-18848 GCA_037576955.1 Lepidarchus adonis | reverse complement strand
GAGAGAGAGAGAGAGAGAGAGAGTCTCTCTTCTGGCTTCTCCCTGATCTGTTTTACAAAGTTGTTGCCTGTAGCCAAGTGTCACATGTGCAGTAACAGTGTGTGTGTGTGTGTGTGTGTGTGTGTGTGTGTGTGTGTGTGTGTGTGTGTGTGTGTGTGTGAGGGCTGTTGGGTTTTCTGGGCTCCTCTGAGCTCTGGAGGGCACGAGTGTGTCTCTCTCCTCATGTGTTCAGTCAACATGCCGATCAGAGCCTGAGGTGATGGCGCTCCAGCAGCGCAGACTGTTCCTCTCAGCAAAGCCTCCAACACACGTTCACGCACTGAAAACACTCACCACACGGTTTGAACCCGTCAGTGCCAGGTACAGGTTCTTCCTTTCTCTGCTTCCCTGTTCCTGACAACAGTGTGTCACTGTGTTGACTTTCTTTAAAGAAATAATACATAATAACGAATAATCATTTCATCCTTTTTAATATTATTTAATTTTGTATATCATTAAAAATAAATAGGTTTTGTAATTGTAAATAATTCATTAAATGTTAAAATTATTGTCATAAATATAAAGAAATTCATGTTCTCAAAAAAGTAAATAATTTTTAAAATCATTTTTGATATATTTTTTGGGATCTTAAATAATGACACATTTTCTCAAATCTTTGAATTGTTATCTTTTCAATGTTTCAGATTTGTTGCTATTTTACTATTAGGATCACATATAAACACTCAGAAGATACATGTATAGTTGGGCAGCCACCAATTCTGCAAGTTGTCCCACTTAAAAAGATCAGAGAGTCTGTAATGTAAAAAAAATCAGTTGAAATCACATTGTATGAATTTTAAAGAATTGATTTGTATAATGGTGCAGAAAAAAATAATAAGAAGAATTCTAGCCTCACAGACTTGTTACTACTTAAGAAGCTGTTCTATCCTCCACTCGTTACCTGTATTAATGGCACCTGTTTGAACTCGTAATCTGTTTAAAAGACACATGTCCACATCTTCAAACAGTCAGACTCCAACCTCCACCATGGCCAAGACCAGAGAGCTGTCTAACAACACCAGGACAAGATTGTACACCTGCACAAAACTAGGATGAGCCGATCTATAATAGGCAGCAGCTTGGTAAGAATAGATCAATTATTGGAGCAAATATTAGAAAACTGAATAAATACAAGATTACCGACAATCTCCCTCAACCTGGGGCTCCATGTACGATCTCACCTCGTGGGTAAAAATTATCTTGAGAACGGTGAGGAAACAGCTCAGAACTACACGGGGGGAACTGGTCAATGACCTCAAGACAACTGGGACCACAGCAACAACGGTTACTATTAGTAACACACTACGTCATCATGGATTAAAATCCTGCAACACTCGAAAAGTTCCAGCACATGTCTATGCCCGTCTAAGACCATCTGGATGTCATGTGGTCAGAGGAGACCAAAATAGAACATTCGGGTATAAAAGCCACTCACCGTGTTAGAGAGGGACGAATGCTGAGTTGCATCCCAAGAACACCACACCCACTGTGAAGCATGGGGGTGGAAACATGCTTTGGGGCTGCTTTTCTGCAGAGGGGACAGGACGACTGATCCGTATTGAGGAAAGGATGAATGGGGCCATGTATCTTGAGATTTTGGGCAAAAACCTCCTTCCATCAGTGAGAACATTGAAGATGAAATGTGGCTGGATCTTCCTGCATGACAATGTTCCCAAACACACCACCCGGGAAACAAAGTAGTGGCTACGTAAAAAGCTTTTCAAGGTTCTGGAGTGTTCTAGACAGTCTCCGGACCTCAATCCAATAGAGAATCTGTGGAGGGAGTTGAAAGTTTGTGTTGCCCAGCAACAGCCCCAAAACATCACTGCTCCTGAGAATATCTGCATGGAAGAATGGACCAAAACACCAGCTACAGTGTCTGCAAACCTGGCGAAGACCTACAGGAAATGTTTGACCAACCAAGGTTACATTACAGAGTATTGAGCTGAACTTTTAGTTATTGACCAAATACTTATTTTCTGCTCTATTATACAAATAAATTCTTTAAAAATCATACAGTGTGATTTCCTGGATTTTTTTACATTCTGTCTCACAGTTGAAGTGAACCTATGATGAACATTACAGACTCTCTTATCTTTTTAATTGGGACAACTTGCAGAATCGGTGGCTGACAAATACTTTTTGAACTGTAGGTTCACTGGTGGGTTTGGATAGTGAAAATGAGGAAATATTCGCACTGCAGTTACGACCCCTGGTTCCATTCACCACCATTGTAAGAATGAGAGTCTCATTCTGAAAGTTAAATTATGAAGAATCTGTTGGAATTCTGTTTCCCTTTAAGCAGTGATGCCCTCATAAGTTGACACACTTGTGATGGCACATGTAAAATATGAATTTGATGTAGAGGAACAAGAATTTGAGGAGGATTTTTAGAATATATAGTGATATTCACATTTAGATGTTTCTACTGCACACACACTGTCAGTCAGTCTGAGCTGTTGACAGTTGTTACAGTGCACTGACAGGCCATCAGTAAAGTAGCTCGGATGGAGAAATGTGTAGGTAGGGGCATGAAGGGATCAGTTGCTAGAAGTAATACTGTTTTACTCCATCAAACCATCCTGTAAACATACAGACCAGGGGGAACCTGGCATCTGTCTACAGCCACAACCGTCAGCTAATGGAAACCTTCGACAATAAAGCCACACATTGTCATAATAGGAACTCTGAAGCAGAGCGAAGACATCTAGATGGGCATCTTCTGTCCTGGAGGGCTGATGGCCCACAGTTTGGGAGATCCCCTCCTCAAACACACCTCGGCCTCCAGGAGTTAACGAGCAAAAAATCTAAAAAAATTCTCATTCACCAAGATAATAAACTTAAGCCCATAAAATAATAACAGCAGGCAATCAGTGGCATTAAATAGCAAGTAATAAAAACGAAGAACGCTAACAGTAACAACAATACAACAATAAAAACCAATAGGTTTTTTTGTTGAATTTTGAAAGATGATAGGACGAAGGCATTTCAAAGAATTAGGAGGAGAGAATTCCAAAGTTTGTCCAACAGCAGTATCCTTCAGAAACGATAAGCTTGAGTTTAGGTTTATGTTATCTTGCTGATTAAAGTGGTAAATCAGAACAGAAAATCAACCCTTCTTTTCAGTGCCCGTTTTTTTGAGCTTCAGGCTTTGTCCATTGACATGTCAACTTTGGTAACACAGGTTTTCCATAACAAATGTTCTTGTTCTTCCACTCCGGATGAACTGGTGCATGTAGCTGAAGTAGCGATAATCGCTAAACTAGAATAGAACTCAATTAAAGCCACATGATTGGTTTGACGCAACCCTGTTCTCATTATCATCAGCTTCTCGTGTTGTCTGTCAAAACATGGATGGAATTAGTTTATTGCTTTACTGAAATCAAAGAAGTTTTATTGTGATAATTCTCATTATTGTCTTATAGTCCAGCTCTAGCCTCCAGCTCATCAACTTTAGGAACTGACTGTTCACTTCCCGCCTCATGTACCTCACCTCCTTGAGAGGTGGCTCATTTTGGTCTCATTCTATACCCGAGAAAGTAAGATGTTTCCATCATAAACCACTTGATGGACAGAGCAAGGCAGGTAAATAGGTAGAACAACCTCAAACTTTGGAAAAACGTGTTTCCATTGGTTTCGCCTCTTTCCTTTAACACCCTCTTTTCAGTTTATAGCGTTTCAACCTTCAACCTTCCAGCTGAAGGTTACTCTATAATGAAAAACCTGCTGATGCCGTTAGTCATACATCAAATAGAGGGACTACTTTCTCTACCGCAGACTCAAATCTTGACCTGGATTTCTCAGAGACTTAAACTGAGCTGAGGCAGCTCCAATAAAGTATCCCATGATGGGAATTCAGTGGCACACACACGCAAAACAAAAGGAAGTCATGGGATACTGGCAGTGGCATCAACTGTCGTTCGGAAATGTAATGGAAACCCATGAGAACCAGGCAGACCTCCTACACATTTAGCCATGCCAAATCACTATCCCTGAAAGACATCAACAGCTAGTCCATGGAGACCATATTGTCAGCCAATGATAAGTGCCAGCAGTAATGGACACCCACATAGTCCCTTTAGATCCTCTTAGTTGCAATGATGTCCTACTATTCGCTCTTCACATTGATTAATAAATGAGTTGATAAAAGGGGAGGACTGTGGATCCGCTCTGGACTAACATGCCTCCTGGGTGTTGATTAAAGCGCATGGCTTATTGGTGCTAACTGTAAATGCAAACCTCAGACACGTAAGTCTTACCCTGGTCGAGCTAATGGCAGCTCCTGTAGCAGAACTTGGGCCATTGGGCCAATAACAGGGTAGAAAGACTAGCAAGAAGGTAACACCTTCATTTCTTTGTCTTAATTATCTTTTATCAAATGAACAATGTGACGCAAGTTTCCCTTTTATCCCAACCAAAACTAACCTTTAGCTTTTTTATAACAAGAGGTGTTTTGACACAGCTGTCTGTATTGTCAGAGTTGACCTTTTGGTGGATTTGGATGGAGCGAGCGGACGCTCCACACTCCTCCTGCCCTTGTAGCTGGAACTGGCTGAAAGGTCAATGCCAAACACTCTCGCCAAACACAGCTGTCTTCTCCAGGGTCTTCTTGTGAGTGCTACTGTTAAACGGGGGTGGTTCTGGGAGTTCGGCTTGTTGCTGAATGCAACTTCTAATATTTCTGATGCTTTAATGTGCTTAATGTGTCTTTGTCCACTTACTTCAGTGGACAGGGAAGGTAGAGTTACAGTAGGTCACCAGAGTGGGAGATACTCTCTCTTCTTAATCCTTTGTACCTCTGGTGGGGCCATCAACAACTTTCCGGCATCGTCATCTGTCCTGAGCGATCCTTTCCAGTTCACTCCAGGTGTAGTCTGTAGTTCGCGTCAGCCTCCAAGTCCCTTCTCCACATGTTCCTAGGTCTTCCTCTCCTCCTCTTCCCCTTGGGATTCCAGGACAGGGCCTGGTGGGTGATGTTGGATGTTGGTTTTCCTCAGGGTGTGACCAATCCGACCCCATCGTATTCAGGATTCTTTTCAGACAGGAATTGATGAACGTTTGTAATCTCTTGATGGTGGATTTTGTTGTTTGCAATGTCTCAGCTCCATACAGAAGGACAGACTTGATGTTGGAGTGGAATAAGCGAATCTTGGTGCGCTTTGTGATGAGATGGGATCTCCAGATGTTCGACAAAGGATGCCATTGCCTTTCCAATGCATCTTTTCACGTTTTTGTCCATTCTTCCCTTTTTATTCACCACACTACCTACATACGTGAAGGTATCCACTTGTTTCAGGTTGTTGCCAAGCTTCACTTTGGTAGATACACTATAGCATTATTTTTTGGTATTATGTTCACCGTTTCTGCAGGGCCATGTGAAAGTTCTAGTCTTACAACTATGGAAATGTGGAAATGGAAATTACAACCTATGGGAGGTACAGCCAGGAGTATGAGTTATTGTACCTTTAGCTATAGGCAGGAGGCCTAGAAATGGTCTTGACTTCAGCCGTGGGCAAGGCAGCATGGTGGCCTCTTCTGGATTCCATTCTGACCTTAGTATTGGGTTCAATGCATCAGTCTTCTCTGTTTGGGAACTGAGGTCCGGAAGCCTGGAGCTGGCAGCCACAAACACTGAGCGCTACCTGCAATGGCGGAATTGTTCATACTAATGGCTCTGGAGAGGCTCATGAAGACGGAATGGAGCCTTCCTTGAGACATGCTTAGTTCTCTTTAATTAGTCTCAAATGAGTTGCAAAAAATGTGGTGCATCTATTTTTTATTCTGGTTTTCGGTCTCGGATGGGAGGCATTGAAACAGAATATAGACAAGAGTTAGAACCAAAAAAGGCAACTCACAAACAGCAAGGAAACATGCAGTGACTAAACACAGTAGTGCGATTCTTATGTGAACTAGCAGAGAGTGTGTACTTATTATATACATATCTGTATTTCTTTACTATAACAACAGAAATCAACTAATAAAAAAACCAAGAAGCACATACAATATCTCACAAAAGTAAGAAAGATTTTTGTAAATATTTTATTATATATTTTTTTTATGGGACAACACTAATACTTCAATACAATGTACAATAGTCAGTGTACAGTTTGTATAACAGTGTAAATTTGCTGTCCCCTCAAAATAACTCAACACACAGCCAATAATGTCTAAATTGCTGGCAATAAAAGTGAGTAACCCTCCTAAGCTCAATTATCAATTTTCCCTTCCAGTTGTCATGTGACTCATTGGTGTTACAAGGTGTCAGGTGTGAATGGGGAACATGTGTGTTAAATTTGGTTTTATCACTCTCACCCTCTCCTACTGGTCACTGGAAGTTTAACGTGGCACCTCATGGCTTTATGTGGCACTACATAAAGATGGCCTGGTTCAGATGGTGTGAAGCATGTGTGGGGGTAACCAGATGAAGAGTACACCTCATGCCTGTGTTGCCTACAGTCAAACATGGTGGCACGAATGCTGCTGGCACTGAGAGGCTATAGTTCATTGAGCGAACCATAAATGTCAGCATGATCCCCTCCTTTTGGTAACTGGGCTGCAGGGCAGTTTTCAAACTTGATGATAACCCTATACTCACCTCCAAGATGACCAATGCCATGCTAAAGAAACTGAGGGTAAAGGTGCTGGACTGGCCATCTGTTGCCATCACTTTTGTTGCCAGTAGTTTAAATATTAAAGGCTGCGTGTTGAGTTATTTTGAGGGGAAAGCAAATTTACACTGTTATACAAGCTGTACACTGACTTCTTTACATTGTATCAAAGTGTTATATCTTCAGTGTTGTCCCACAAAATGTTACAATACAATATTTACAAAAATGTGAGGGCTGTACTGTACTGTGAGGGAGATACTGTACACTGACTCTCTCACATTTAGCATTCGGAAGTTTCTCCAGTAAGGGGAGCTAAGATGTGTGCACTTTGGCTAAGCCAAGGACCTACACATGCAGGAATGCAAGGATGCAAGACTAGTGCTGTTAATTTATTCAATATTATATTGCTTAAGGTGATTTACAAGCAATCACCAAAAAAGTATATAATTTAAGAGCAGCATAGAAAATAGGTCTAAGGTGTCTGCATATATACATTCTGTATATATACATATATACATGCATATATATATATATATAGTCAATAAACCATATTTATGAATGAATGGTCAATTTCTGACACAGAAAATACTTCTAGCTAAAATGAAACAGGTACCAAAACAGCTACCCCTACTAAATAAACCCTGCACTCGTTCCCAGTTTATGTTTAACCCACATGTGCCACATAGAAACAACCCTGTTCATAAACTCCTATATCAGGAGGAGGTATAATTCAGAAGCTCTCTCGCCATCCCACATAAGCACAGTGTTGGCGGACGATGAATTTGAGATGGCGTAAAGTGTGGAATATTTCTTGTGAATGGGAAAAAGCAGCAAAAACGTGAAACTGCAGTGGTCAGCAGGGGCTGTACACTGATCGATTAACTATCAGCTCCATTTAAAGGTTTAAGAAGTGTGATAAGACGCCGTGTGCTCACTCTTGGTGGGCATTTCTCTGGGGGACATTTCTCCTGTGGAACAGAAAGGCTTTGTCCTTAACGTGTCATCACTGCCGTGGTTGGAAAGGAGTTGTTCATTCCCTCACTTTATTCGTTTTGATGAGTCGTTTGCACTGGTGCTGTAAATGCATGTAGTCCGTCAAATGCCGCTGGGCAAGATGATTAAAAAAGGAGAGGGAAAAGAGAAAGATATGAAAGAGAGAGGGATGGAGTATGTTTGCTCACAGTTTCAAAATTCAAAATATAATCTATTAATAAAACAGTATGTTTCCGTCCCTGAAGAGTATATGAGATATTAAAACCATGCCGCTTCTCAAAGCAAAGGATTACACACACAAACACACACACACACACACACACACGCACACACACACACATACACACACATACACACACACACACACACACACACACAGAGAGAGAGAGAGAATTGCTGCTATATTTAATGCTTCAATTGAAAACTTAGCACAGTTTGCAGTTTACACTGTTTTTCCCATTCTGTGAGCATGTGTCAGTGTATGTAGGTGTAAAGCATTTTTTTCTAATAAAAGGCTATTTTCTCCATGATGGAGCCTCCTGACCTCCCACTGCAGCGAGAGGCTGAACAGAAGCAGCCAAACATGTGACATCAATACATTAGAGTACTTTACTCCAGTAATTCACAGCATAATAATGTCACAGGGATATTGAAATTCGGCCATTTGTGTTTTCATTACTTATTTACTGCACATAAATACAACATTACAGCAGTTTTACTCACACACAAGCGCATGCACATGAACATGCATTCTTATATCTTGAGGATGGAAGCTCATACCAGTCTCCTGTGTAACATATTTACACCAATCAGCCATAACATTAAGACCACTGCCAGGTGAAGTGAGCTACATTGACCATAAGGATCTTACTGTGATGGTTAGAGCATGTCCAGAACAGCTGAACTTGGGGGGTGTTTCAGGCAGGGCTGGGCGATATGACATAAAAATAATATAGCAATATTTTTAAGCTATACCGCAATGCATGATATATATCTCGATACCTTTAAATTTCCTCAAAATCACTGTATAAATGATAAATTCGGCCCTATATTGCTAAAATTATATATTGTAATATAATTTTCAAACCTTAAAATTTGCAACAATGTGATTTGATTCGATACTGGTCAAATACGGCAATGTAGTCATAAGTTACAGCTTCTCAGTCAAAAACGTTAATGAATAGTGGAAATGAAGACATCGGATCATGGTCGATGCATCAATGCGAATTGATTAATTGTCACACCCGTAGTCAAGACCAAGACCATATTTGGTGAGATGATGGCCAAGACCATATTTGGTGAGATGATGGCCAAGACCATATTTGGTGAGATAATGGCCAAGATAGTCCCGGTCTAAATACCAGTCAGTCCAAGATTATTCTGAGACCACACTCAAAAGAAGTTTGATTACTTCAGGCCACATTAGGCTGGAGAGGTCATACAGGCCCAATCACCAGTACTGGCTTTTAGATCAACCAAACATTGAACTGTGAGGCATTTTCAGTGGGAACACTTCCTAAAGCATGAATAACACCCGTTTTCAGAAGTAGTAGAGAAATAAAGAGATGCTTTATTTCCTTTGGCCTTATAAAGCACCGGCCTTGGACTTGGGTGAGTGCACATCTGACCAAAGTGCAATTTGACCGAACTCTGTTCTTCCCTCCATCAGCAAACTCAATCACCAGCAACGTCACGTTAGACTAACCCCACAGATGGCTTGTGCCCCGGGGCCTAGTATTTGTAAAGGGCAAAATGCTGAAGCGGGGAAAGTTCAGTACAAGTCCCAAAACTACCTGAGCCAACAGAATCTGGAGGCTCATTATGAGAGAGAAAGAGAGAGAAAGAGAGAATACGAACATGTTAAGGACAACTGGGATGAATTTACTTTAGGAAGACTGTCATTTTGCTTAGAACGTAGACTAAAATAGAGTAAAGCACGTATAAAGATAGTCTTGTTGCTTGATGGCTGGTCTCTGCTAGTTTCCATGACAACATTTAGACAGTAATTGTGTCTCATTTCTCGACGTGTCCGGTACTTTGATGTGTTGTAAAAAGTAACACACCATGACAGCCTGATGGAGAGATGCCAGAGATGTAAACTGAATGCTACAGGCAAAGTCCTACACTCCTCATAGCTCTGTCTCCTATTATATATTATTATTGTTATTATCGCATCCAGCTATAATTGCTGCTTTTTTATATCAATGCTATGAATGGAATTTCAATCACTAGGGAACTCCAAACACTCAGATTTTGAATTTGAAGTGACCCTTGAATTTCTTTTAGTGTCATGCCCATTATGGTAAGCGGCAATTAATAGACTCAAAGGCTAACAGGAAAAAGACGTGAAGAAATGAAAGAACCAGGCTTCACCATAATAGATGATTTTTGATACAGGGGGTCCTCGCTTACATCGGGGTTCCGTTCCTCCAAGTTTGGTGTAAGTCAAAACGTGTTTAAATAAGCTCCAGCGTTTGTAATGCCATGTGGCCATCAGTCCACCAGAAGGAGACATTCACCCATCTGAGGCTCTGTTATGCCTTTTTCTGGGCGTTTTATTCTACCAACATTCACTTTCGATTTTACACTGTAATCATTTTTTTTATTATTATTTGTCCTGTCCTGACAGTTTGGCAAACAGTATGGTAATTCTGGTGCCTGGAGTGTCAGTGCAGTTTTGCTCTACAAGAGGGGGGAATCTAAGATATTCTTTCTAAACTAGTGAGAAATTTAGTTGTAATTTTTTTTTAAAAAAAGGTCGTAACCATGAAATTCCATATGTCGAGTGTGACATAAGTCGAGAACCCCCAGTACTTTTTAATTATTTCCTTATCTTCCTCTTTATTACCATTAACGAATGCCCCAAAGTTTACTGCGGTTTACATAATACTATGAAATCTGAGTCGTTGTCTATGTCGGAATGCGTTTGTACTCCCTGAGCACTCACCTCCCTGCTAGCGGTGGTACTGGAGTGAAAAATGGAGTTAAAATGAGAGGACGGGTATTGAGGATGGCAGGATGCAACCTAGGGTGCTTTTGTCCTACAAGGGCTGATGTGAGTCTTCCTCTAAGCTATGGCTGATGCACAGTGCTACAGCACACTGTGTCCAGACTGTGTCTGCTGCAAATCTTTTCATGCTTGTGCAGTGTTGATGATTCAGTTGGTTCATATTGAATCGAATTGCATTGCACTGGTTGTCTTGGCTTTCTGACTGTCCTCATTTATTAAACCGTGTCAGTTCTGTCTTCTGTCGTTAAACCGTTCTTCTGACTTCAGGCAAGAAAGTTGCAATTGCGTGGCATGTACATTTTTTTTTTGCAGTGCATGCCAAAGCAATGCAAATCAAAGTGTAGGTGTGACAAATCGGAGGCGCAGTCAGCTGGATGTACGGCAATTGAGTTTATGCTTACAGATGCTTAGCATCCAGGCAACAGACTCAAAGCTGAAGGCAGGCGAGATCAAATCTGGCAACTCCAGAGTGGAACATGCACAGATAAGCAAGGCAAACTGGGTAGAGAAGTAAAATTAGGAAGCAAAACTAAAACTGAAGTGGGTAAACACCAACCTTGTAATACGTCTGTTTTCTCTAAAACACATTATGCAACTAATGGCACTAAAGTCCTATAATGCTAAGTGGTAAAGGATGTGAAAATGTTCTGATCTTGTGGTCAGTCAACCATTTTATCTTCTTGCTATAAGATCCCAGCAGGATTGAGCGTGATCAGACTGGCAGAAGAGGTGTACTAATTGATGGAGCCCATAAAACAATGAGTTTGTTGCTCTACTACAGTGGGTAGATGAAGTGACATTGTGGTGGTCATCAACCTTTTGCTTTTGAACGCCTTCATTTGCATTTTCTCAGGTGAATCTCATCCAATGTTGATGGATGAATATGGCTGTTCAGCCTCCTATGTATATACATTGTGCATTATTTAAGTACAGGATTTATATTATATGAACATGAAAATCATATGAACCGTATCAATAAGTCAAATATCACGTACACTCCTCCATGACTGCACAACCTTTTTTCTTTTTACAGTCCAGGCCTTAAACGTTCCTCTACTGTTGCTTTTGTTAGTTTGCTGCTTCTTGATTTATCGTAAAGATTTGAAATCTAAAAGTAGATGTTAATGTGATTAGAGGTGTTCAAAAGTAGTGGTCAGTGTCCAGAGCTGTAAATAAACAGGGTGAAATGGCATTTCATCATTATGCTGCTCACTGCTAGAACCTGAGCCTATGGAGATCAGATCTGCTGCTAGTTTTAAAAAGTTTAACACAGCCATCAGTTATAAGATGGCACTAAATTGTATCTAATTTATTTTATTCCTGATTTATGTTTTTTTAATCCAATAAAGCACATTGAATGACCTCTAGCAGAATAATGTGTTATAGAAATAAACATGCCTTGTCTAATAATGTAACAGTACAACTTTTCATAAAGAGTTGCATTGTTCAGCATCTAATCATCCATCCATCCACACTGGATAGGTTACATCTACTCATTCTAAAAAAATCGCTCCACTCTGCCATTTACCTGTGGATTATTGTCTTTCCATCCCAAGAGAAGTACAATATCTTGGGTGAAGATGGCGTCTCAAAGCCTGGTCTTGCCACGCGTTTTGACTCAACTAAGGGACTCTTGAATCTTTTTCAATTGAGCTACAAAATAGTTCTTTGATATTTCATAAGGAGCACCTAGCATTTTAGCTCCAGCGGCCTTCGTGCACAAGCCTCAAAAGACTTTTAGATTTTTCGCTCTCGAAGTTTTGTAATATTAGACATGTTGATGGCTTACAGAAAATACCTTGTTCTTTTTCTTTGAAGGTAACTGATCTCCTGGGATGAGGTGGGTTTGAAGAAGTCAAACAAAGCACAGCTTAGCCCAGAGCTGTTACCTATCTAGGGCGCTGTAGGGAATAGCAGGAAAGCAGCAGGCTAAGTAAAGGGCTTATGGGAATGTGAGGTGTTGCCATAATGAGAGTAGACAGCTGTGAGCTTGTGATTAAAAAACTGAAGGAACGAGCTAGCGAAGCTTTGCTGACGGCACTGCAGCAATTGAATCACGTGGTGTAACCAAGAATCCACAATATATTAATACATAGGGATTCTCTTGCAGCCCCAGACACATTCACACACACTTTATAGACTGAGTATGGAAATAGCAAGTTTCATAAAGCTCAAACCATGGTTCATCTGGAAATAGTAAAAGCTGCATGTGCTTATGGTTCAGCTTGACGTCAATAATAGAAGTAATATCTTGTTTTGAAGTTGAGTATTCCCCCAATGATAGGCGACATTATAGGCTGCCCCATTCTACTTTATAAGCCACAGGAAATGCTCATTAATGTTTTAAAACTTTATGTTTAAGTTAAATTTATGTTTAAATTAATACAATTTGGAATTTACCGATATCGCTGTACTGCCGCACCCTCAAATTTTTCGAATAAAAATGAAAAACTCTTCTCTTCCTAGCCAACAATACATTTTTGTGTCTTTTATTTCTGTTAAATTGAGCTTTTTCCAGCTTGTATTATACACTAGGATGTAATGTAATGTAGCAAAGGGCTGAAAAAGTTTAAGAGTACTTTAAAGGCCATTCTGTTTAGAAGAACTTTGCATTTTGCAAAGTTGAGGTCACTGTTGCATCTTTGTGATAGAATATTTAAAGAATACTTCTTTTTTTGTTTTTTTTTCATAGTCAAAATTGTTTTGCACTAAAACCACAAGACAAAAACTGCCCAACAAACACTAAAAGACAATTGTCGCCCAAGTTGTTCTTTGGAAAATACATCACCAAAGCCCCTCATTTGCTCATCATCAGCATGTGGGCTGTAGAAATGACCTTGGCTTCAGACGACAGATTCCTATGTGTTTATGATGGTCAGGTTTGTGTTGTAGATGTGACTTCTGGTTCCATTCACCTCCACTGTAAAGAAACCTATGTCAGAAAGTTTCTCCACAAGTCATTATCTATTGACAGCAAGAAGGTCCTGGGTTCGATACCACGGTTGCATTTCTGTGTGCAAGGAGTCTAAAAGCGTGTGGTTGATTGGCTGCTCTACTTTGCCCACAAGTGTGTGTGTGGATGGTTGTCGGTCTCTGTGTTGCCCTGTGATTGGTTGGTGAACCCTGCGTTGGCCTGTAGTCAGCTGGGATTGACTCCAGCTTCCCCGAGACCCTGAAATGGATAAAGCGGTTTGGAAACTGGTGGAAGTAGTGGAAGTACGGGATACCTTAAATAAGCGATAATGAAATCTACTAGTTTCCATTCATTCCTAGCCATGTTGTTTTTGAAATTACTGTTCAATGCCCTCTCTTTGCCCTCATCTCTTCTCTCTGTAGATATTTTTCTCACTTTATTTCGTTCCAGCTTTGCATTTCACATTATTTTTTATTGAAGCATAATCCTGAGGCCTGAGCTGTAGGTATAGACTCCGGCAGTGATTTAAGGGGCACTTTAGGTTACATTTTTTACAGATGCTATTACCACAATTGATTATATCATTCTCTTATGTGTAGGTCTGATAGCTATGGCTGTAAATTGTAATTCACTGGCTGGAGAGAGAGCTCGGCAGCTGGCAGAGCATAGAGCGTCTCATTGCATGAGGAGGTGTGTCCTTGGTGAAAGCTCCCCCGGGACTTTCTTAACAGTAGACTTATTAAACACACCTATGCCTCACTGGTCAAGCAGGATTTGTATGCACCTTATGCTCTAGAAGATGGTTATAAACACAGGGAAACTTTGTGCTTATCCTTGGGCCTGTTCTCTATGTAAATTGCATTTGGAAATAACTGTAAATGCGCAGGAATGGCGTGACATTGCCCTCAGTACCAGCTAATTCTGATCCAACATTTAAAAAAATATATTTTTTTTATATTTTGTATTATAAATACCATTTAATGACAAATATTTCACTTTTTTTTTTTTTTTTACATTGTTTGCATATTACATATGTTTAACATCCAACAAGTAACAGACATTTTCAAAGGCTTCAGTCTAAAGTCTAGAGGTTTATGTCATTGAAAGCACAGGTGTTATACATCCTTCTAAATGCTGTACTTCAGTAAACCTCCTAACTACTGATGTTCCAAATTACCATGAACCTTCCCTGGTCCTATGAAGCCCAAGACCTAACAACCCAGAAAAATAAACCCAAAATAAACAGTGGAAGTGGACGTGTCGATGATGCTATCTGATTTATTCACTGTATTGGATCTGGACGTGTCTACAGTAGCTCAGCAGAAACCTGCTGACACAGCACCAATCAAACTGTAAATTGGACTCCATCAAGCTAATGACGGGTCATTCAGAGCCTACAGAGGTGGGCAATCGTTCCTCTGCAGCTAGATGCAGAGATAGGAGGTGAGTGGATCTCCATATGGATTTACTTTACATGATTGAGTAATGAAAGCACATCCTTCCATCCTCCTGTTGGTTTACTTCAGTACACGTTCTGCCAGATGATCCTGTTTGACTGCCACTTCTACATGTCTCTTTAAGCTGCTCTGGAGTTATTTCCCAATGCATCCTGGAAATTAATAATACGTCATCCGCCAAACATATCACAATTATTATGGATATTAATGTAGGAGAACTTACTTCAGAAGGTTCTGAAAACCGACGCAAAGGAAAACATTCAAGCAATCACATGTGCAATCCACTCTGTTTGTGCTGCTGACTGTTTGTAGTGAATCTAAATAGCAGCAGTGCTATGATTAATCCTTGTGATTCTTATACGTGACAGTTGCTGCATTAAAGCCATTGGAAATCATGGTTTTTGAAAACAGGTCCTTAGTCTTTGATTGCAAACCATTTACCTTCACAATCACTTCACCGTCGTTGTTCTTCTAAAGAAAGAAGATGCTTTCAGAACACGTCCACCCACATCACATGTCTATCCTTTTTATAGGTGAGCTGGTGACATATTATAGGTTAACAATCGTCATGGCAACCTGAATTACAGCATTTGAGTAAGTAAACATGTGGTTGAACGCCACCCTCCCCCCACCACTCTGCCCTGCCTGTAGCAGGTGTATGTTTAGATGTGTATGTACTTTTGTAAATACCACGGAAAATGTGTTTAACCTACAGTTTATTCACAGACATTTTCTAGTATTTTGAAATATAATCCAAAGTCGCTTTCAGCAGTTTATATGAATTGTAAATAATGTAAATCTTATAACTACTGATGTTTCAAATTAGTTAACCTTCCCTCAACCTATATCACAGACATTTTCTACTATTTCACAGGAATATTTTGAAATATAATCCAGTTTTTCAGCATAATATTTTTTCCTGTCATTTCTAGAACTTTATATTCTACCGCTGGCTACCTGTGGAACCCCCATAACAAACATTAATGCTTCTCCAAAAAGCCAAAAATGTAAGACCCTTGTTCAAACATGGTTCACATCGTGCCTTCTTAGAACATCATGCTCAGCCCATCTGGACCTAGCTTCTCAAAAACTAGACAGACATCAAAACTCTTCTCAGTTATGGCCCTTGAGTGATGGAATGAACCTCTTTTGACCATTAGAACTGCAGAGAACCTCACTGTCTTCAAACGACAAGAGTAGCTTGATCAATAACGTCATGTTCCAGACAAAAACACATTTGTCTATATAAAAACTAGCTTCAGCTCTGGTAGTATCTTGCTGGACTAGCAGCTCTTAACTGAAGTTTAGGTTTACTGGTGTGAGGGGCAGATTTTTTTTGTAGACTACAAAGTCCCAAGTATGATCCCTGTACCTCTGGATAAAAGCATCTGCCAAATACTGTAAAAGTATATATAAATATTATAAATCAGAACATTTTCAGTATAATTCATATTAATTTGGTAGTAATTACTTTGATTTTCCTGGGAATTTCACAATACATTTCTTAGAAATTTAGGGTAAAATTAATAAGACCTTTCAAGATACTAATTGCATTTGATCTTTATTATTACTGGGGATATAATTTATAGACATTTTACAATATAATTTATAATAATTCCAATTAATAAGAAGTCTTTCTTGTAGGAAAATTTGCATGGTAGCTCCCAGACATTAGCAACAAGAAATATACTGTACATACAATACAAAGTACAATATAAAAAATAAACAACAGACCGTGAAATGGATGTGGAAGTGACCTACTGAAATGTTGTGGTGGGGGATGATTCATGCCATCCTCAGTGTTGTGTGGTAAGACGGGATGTGACAGAGGCAGCAACTCTTGGAAAGAAGCTGTTCCTCAGTCTGTTAGTTTGTGCCTTGATGGACCTGAATATTTTTCCTGATGGGAAGAGGACAAACAGATTGTAACCTGGGTTGATGGGGTCCATAGTGATGCTGCCAGCCTTCCTACAGAGGCATAAACTATGTCTAGATCTGGGAGCTTGGTGCCCACAATCCTCTATGCAATTTTGACTGTTCTCTACAAGGCAGCTGGAGTGCCACAGTGGAGCACAGTTCATAAGAATTCTTATTCTTTGGAAATTTTTTACTATAATTCATAGAAGTTTTCTAATAATTCATTATTAAAACACTTCACTCAGCTGCATAACATTTACATTGGACAAACATGCTATAAGCGTGGAATAGTGTATCTTCCGGAACACTACATTGACATAAACATGCTATAAGCGTGGAATAGTGTATCTTCTGGAGCACTACATTGACATAAACATGCTATAAGCGTGGAATAGTGTATCTTCTGGAACACTACATTGACATAAACATGCTATAAACATGGAATAGTATAGCTTATGGAAAACTTTACATAACATTGACATAAACAAACTATAAAAGTGGAATAGTATAGCTTTTAGAACACTTTACATTCAAATGAAATAAACATGCTATAAACATGGAATAGTATAGCTTATAGAGCACTTTACATAACAGTGACATAAACATGAAATAGTATAGCTTATGGAAAACTTTACGTAACATTGACATAAACATACTGTAAAAGTGGAATAGTATAGCTTTTAGAACACTTTACATTCAATTGAAATAAACATGCTATAAACATGGAATAGTACAGCTTATAGAACACTTTACATAACAGTGACATAAACATACTATAAAAGTGGAATAGTATAGCTTTTAGAACACTTTACATTCAATTGAAATAAACATGCTATAAACATTACATAATATAGCTTATAGAACACTTTACATAACAGTGACATAAAACATGCTATAAACATGGAATTGTTTAGCTTAAGGAACTTACATAACATTGATATAAGCATGTTATAAATGTGGAATAGTATTGCTTATGGGGCACTTTATATTCGCATAAACATGCTAGAAATGTGGAATAGTGTTGCTTATAGATATCTTTCATAATATTGATATAACCATGCCATTGATGTTGTATGATTGCATTAGTTGTCAGTTTATGTCTGTTAACATAACCACATTATGCACCAACAGTAATCATTACCAGAGGTTTAGAATGACAGATACTATAAAGTTTGATATCGTAGCAATTTATATCATCTGATAATTTCAGGTCATGACATTAGACATTGTAGTATTTGTCATGACAGTTACTGGTAATGGTGACTTGTCATAATGAACATAAGCTATTATTACATGTTCATATCATGTTTTCAGTTTTATCAAGCTGGTTAACATGTTACCGAATTTTCTATTAGAATAAATAAAACGTTTTACTCTTTTCTTGTCCTTAGTAGAACTAGAAATGTCTTAAGGTTCTGTAATAAAAAATTGTTAAGTATTGCTTTAGCTCAGAGTAATAATACTATGAAATAGCTGACATTTACTATATTTAATAAAATAGCTTATATATGTATTAAATTAGCTTAGATTACTTATATTAAATAAACATTACAATAAATACAGCATACATAGTGCCAATGAACACATCAAGCAGAAAACATAGAAAAGCACAAAAATGATCCCCCGAATGGATTTTTTCAGCACTTGTTGGGTAACCACCTCAGGACAGAGAGGTGCTACTCCATAGACGTATTTTCCATAGACGTAATTTTTCATGTTTTATTTGTGCTATTTTTTCCTTTTGCCCAGTTGAGGATCAGAACGCATTCCATTCTGAGTTTTATTTATTTATTTATTTATTTATTTTTTATTTTATTTTTTTTTTTTTATTTTTGTCCTGTTCTGACAGTTAGGCAAGCAGTATGGTAATTCTGTTGCCTGGGGTGTCAGTGCAGTTTTGTTCTACAAAA
>JBBIGC010147929.1:4648-18850 GCA_037576955.1 Lepidarchus adonis | reverse complement strand
TGCCTCCTCTTCACATGTCACTGATGTGATTGGTGGGGACACTATGCCTCTTCACACGTCACTGATGTGATTGGTGGAGACACTATGCCTCTTCTTCACACGTCACTGATGTGATTGGTGGAGACACTATGCCTCTTCTTCACACATCACTGATGTGATTGGTAAAGACGTTGCATGTTCCGGAAATGGGCCTCGTTATCACATATTGCTAATATGATTGGGTTTTGCTAACTGTTGTTAGCGGCAAAGAGTTTCTGAGAAAGATGCTACTGTATTTATTTAACTTTTTAAATTATTTATTTAACATTTCATTATATTATGTCTTTTCAAAACCTGTCTGTGGTGAAAAAAGGTTGGGGACCACTGTCCTAAACCATGGGTCTCAAACTCCAGTCCTGGAGGGTCGGTGATCTCAACACACGCGGTTTAGCTCAGCTGTTTATTGCCATGTGCCCGGAGTGTGTTTGAGGCGGGAAACTGTGCTGGACCCCGGCCCTCCCCGACTTTGAGTTTGAGACCCCTGTTTGGGGGAATTGTAAACGCAACAGTGACACTGGAATGGTAGGGATACAGGGGCATTTATAAACTGTGCTTCTGTGGGAAGAAACTGATTAATTAAAGAAGTAAAGGGAACCAGTAGGATGAGTGGATCTTAAAAGTGTGCAGTGCAAGTTCATGTTCACCTCAGTCCGTCCTCTCTAAGGTTGTCAATAGCAAGAGGCTGGCGTCTCTCTGTCAGAGTCTTCCTTTTGATTTCTCTCCCCGTTTGCTTTTTCCCTCCTCTCCTCTGCTCTGCCTGCACCATTAAGCACAGAGCAGAAGGAAACAGACAGAATGAGAAACCCAGAGAGCATGCGTGACGTTAGCGAAAGGGCTAGAAATCCTCTGAACCTTAGCAAGAAAGCCTCCAAAATGTGCTCCCATGTTGGACAGAACCTTCTTCTTCTTTGCCTCATCTTCAGCTCTCTTCTTTGCTTCTTCATCCTCCTTCCTCTGACGCTCCTCCTAAAATCAGGACAAAGTGAAAAGACACAAGGCAAAAAAGAAAATGGCAGAACTGGCAGCCACCTGCAAAGTTTTGGGCTGTGATTCCAATTTCACTTCTCCATCTCACCGCAATCCTGATTTGCCTGTCTCTCTCTTTCTCCGCCCGGACTCTCTGCTGCTCTGCTCGCTCAGCTCTGCGATTCTCCTGTCACACACACATACGAATAAACAAACTCACTTCAGGAAGAAACTGGAATAATACATATGAACATATTACACCTGTTCTGCATTCACTTCAGCCAGGACTGAATACGAGATTTCCCTGCTCACCCACCAGTGCATCTACAGAAACGCTCCACCCTACCTACAACAACTTCTTACCCCTCCACCCGCTCTACAGACTCAAACTGTCTCACCCCCCCAGAACTAGGCTGAGTACAATGGGCGATCGTGCTTTCTGTTCTGCTGCCCCACGCCTGTGGAATGCCCTCCCTGATCATCTGAGGGCACTACAGTCTACTGAGACTTTTAAAAAAGGACTAAAAATGTTTATTTTTAGTAGAACATATAGCTCTTAAGATGTGTTTTATTAGTTACTCTTTTTTTTATTTTATTTTACGTTTTTAATGTTGATTTTTTTTTTCTCTTTTTACCCTGTAGCACTTTGAGATTTGTTCCAAATGTAAAGTGCATTATAAATTAAATGTATTATTATTATTATTAATAATAATACATTGGGCAGCATTCATAAGACTACATGTTTCCTACATATGGGTTGCCATTGCCAGTAGAAACATTAGAAGGGTTTGTTTCAGTTAACATCAGATGTCAACCACTATGAAAATACTAATATTAGTACATCTGTGAATTTTTCAATTTTCCCACAATTTAGTCGTTTCCAATTCCACTCACTTGCCAGGAGTCCCTCCCATCAAATGAACCATGACATGTGCTTCTTTTGAAATACATGTAGCCAGTCACCATATATATATTTTTTTCTTTGAAGAAGAAGAAGGCAACATCATTGCACAGTTTAACACACTTGGAGGAGAACGATAACTGCCATTTCTTCTAAGTCAGCTGACCAAAGGGGCATCCTACCCATTCAGAGAACACTGGACTCCCAGCCCTGAATGGCAGCAGCACCACCAGAGATCAAACCAGCTCCTCATCTCCTGACGATAAAGCCAACGCTTTCTGCACCACTTGAGAGCCCAAGCCTTTGTAAACGTGAATGTGGGTTATATATGGTTTAACTAAAAGCTTATAAAGGCCTAAGCTAAAAGCAGAAACCGAAATATGTGTATACATTTTTATATTGTCATTTATATATGTTATCTATATAAATGCAAAAGCATTTAAAACATGTTTATTATACATGAGGTTTAGGTCAGTATTATGTGCAAAACATTGGTGGAGAGTAAATTTGTGAAGATGAGGAGCTGAATGCGGTTTCTAATCCCAACAACATGGCAGAAAAAAAGAAAATGTATCATTTTCACAGTGAATGGGAAGAAGAGTTATTTTTACAACTGTGAAAGAAACCACAATGTGGAGACACTTCACTACAATGTCAAAAAAATTTAACATTTAAACAATTGCTGAGATTAATATAAGTGTAGAATATTAATACCCGTTTCCCACCTTGTTAAGTCATTGTTGATAAAATCATAAACGTGATCAGTGTCTTCACATAGATGAGAATTGTTAATAATATATAAATAAAGGTAAACTAAGCAAATGTGTTATTTAAGAAGTGTATCAAACTGCTGGCCCTTCATACGGCTCAGTACCCATGAAGTAAATCTCAGTTTCAAAAAGATTGGTCACCCCTGGTATAAAATATGCCATATCAATGAACCAGGATGGAGAGCGGTTTATATTAATGCATCAGTCCTAAATTTAGATCAGTCCTGAATGAAAGAATGAAGTTCAGAGGAATATAGTTAGCTTAGCGTTTGCTAATCTTTAGCACTTGCTAATCTCAGTTTCAAAAAGGTTGGTGACACCTGGTATAAAATATGCCATATCAATGAACCAGGATGGAGTGCAGTTTACATTAGTTCAACAGTCCTAAATTTAGATCAGTCCTGAATGAAAGAATGAAGTTAGGAATATAGTTAGCTTAGCGTTTGCTAATCTTTAGCACTTGCTAATCTGTTCATTAATAATGAAAACATGGCCTGTGCTAAATGGCACCCACATGCTATGAGGCTCCCCACTGGCCAGAGACAGATATAAAAGGATTAGATGAAGAGAGAGGGAGGATAACTGACAATTCTTTCTTTCAGGGCAATCAGTTCCTCCTCTTCTTTCTTCCGCTGGTCGAAGTGAACTTCTATCAGAGTCTGAAGCTCCAGCAGATCCTTCTCCATTCGCTTCCTGTGGATGTCCTACAGAAACAACAGAACCCAAAGAGGAACTGGTGCAGAAAGCGGTTACCCTGAAATCCAGAAATGTGTAAGGAAATCCCAACTCACATCAAAATCTACTCGCTCCCCTTCTGGGATTTTGGGGGCAGCCATCTGAGAGTGCATTGGCCTGGACACACATGTACATGCAGACATTATGTAGCAGATACACCACCTGCGTCAACATGGCTGATATTTCTGATGCTGTGTGTGTGCGTATGAGACAAGGGAATGGTAGCCATACTTGTACTTTGGACGTTCTTCTTCTGAGCCGAGAGGAGGAGGAAAGAGAGAGCATTTAAAAGACAAAATTCACTCGCCGTATTTCCCCAATGAAAGTATAAGCCGCAGTATAAAATGCTTATTTATGTTTTAAAATCTTTTAAGATAAGCCGCCCCATGTTATGAGCTGCAGTGTTACTGAATTTACCAATCTGAAGTAAAGGCATCCAGCTTGGCCCCTGGGGGCCTTTGTAACTCTATACCAGTAGCTGAGCAAAATCAATTAAATTGATAAAAATTGGAATTGACCAATATCAGTCTGCTAGGCTGCAGATTTTAAGCTCCAGGTCATTGCTTTTCCGAAGCAACGTATGCAATACCGGTTACTAAAGCATGTCTGACATCGAGTTTTTTGGCCACGATGTTTACGCATATAATTTTGAAGAAAGGTAAGCCTATTAATTTTATTATTTCAGTGTTACTACTTTTTTACTGCAGAATTTAAATGTGAACGTATGATTGACATTGCTGTACTGCAGTAGCCCCCACCCTCCAGTCGTTCAAAAATGAAAACTCTTCTTTTCCAGCCAACAATAAAACGAAGTGCCTTTTATTAATGTTAAATTGAGCTTGTATTATACACTAGGATGTAATGTAAGGTAGCAAAGATGTGGATGTGGCGGCGGCAATTAAGTGACAAAACATGGTCCTCGATCTATCTTGGCTTTGCGTTGCTTTTCGAATTGTTGCTGCAGTAAACAGTACATTTAAAATAAACTAATCATTTGGGGATGTCGTCATTTTGTACTGAATTATACTTTTAGCGAATGTGTTTTCAAGTTTTTAGATTTAAACAATCCGCTCCCAATACGCAGGTTTATAAAACTCATGTATAGGTTTATCGTTGGGGAAATACGGTAGTCCTCAAATTCTGCACTCTACCCATTCATTTCATACAGCAGGACAAACAAACAAACAAACATCCAGTTACTTTACTAAACCCTAATTATCACAGTTTGTGTATTTTAATTGTTAGTATATGACATTAATAGGGTGAACTGAATAGAAGAGGCAGCAGAGAGCGTACAGTACATTCACACAGATGCAGGCAGAGAAACCGGAATACCAGGGTCCTCTGGTTACGTCGGAGATCCCGTTCCTCCAAATGGGACGTAACCCGATTTTCAAGTCGAAAATATCAGGTAAAAGGAGACTTGGGTATAGGTGTAGAGAATAAATAAATGCCAACAGAGAATGTAATACAGGTTACTCTGAGAGAAACCAAGAGCGCCGTAACCCGAGGACCCCATTACGATACATTTTGATGAATGGGGAATGTGGACATGCGTCCATGCCTTCACTCAGCACTGAATCCATTAGTATTAACCCTTACTTCATGCCAGGCTCATGTAAAAAACAAAACAAAACAAAACAAAACATCAGTTGGGAATGGGGTATACAGACAACAGACAGGCTGCAGTGTGTTACTGTATAGTGTAAATAGTAAGTACAAGGTAGGGGGTTTCTAATAAAGTGGCCAAAGATGCTTTCAGTAGTAATGGTCAACCACACAACAGCCCATCTTCACCTCCAGCCTGTTCCCTGAAAGAGAAAGAAATATTCCTGCTGTTAAAGGGGCTGAAGTCTCATGGAGTCAGATGATGCAGAATAAAAGCTGTACTGAGCGACTCACTCATGATCTTCTTCGATGTCAGACATGGTGGAAAATGCATAAACTAGAGAGGAGAAGGGGAGAGAAAGTTCATTGGATGCAAATTCATTAAGTGACTGAAATTGGTCGAGAAGTTTCAACAGGAAAACACTGGAGCATTAGCGGCGGCTAACGTTATTATTAGCACATCGCTAATGAAGATTTTGTGACTTACCCAGAAACACAGAAATACACACACCATGCATGTTGTAGAATCTTCAAAATGAGAGAATCAACTTTACTAACCTAATTCAGAATCAGGTCTTCTTATATTTTTCTACATGATGTGAATGACTGCAGTGGACCATGCTGTATACCAGTACTGAGTCAAAAGCTATGCTAATAGCTATGCTAATGTCTACAAATGCACAATTGTGATGATGGTCTCCTCAAGGGATTTGTAAAGCATCACAGTTTTTACAGTCCCTACAGTGTTAGGTTACAAGTTTGCTCTTCTCTGTCTCATTACGAGCTTTGCTCTTGTCTATGTCTAGTCAGACGTCCAGTCTGTCCTTTAAAGGAAAATACTGTAGAACTTCTACTAACGATAATAGTTACACACGTTACGTTTTGGGCATTTTCGATCTAGGTAGTAGCTCTGAGAACTTAAGGATAAGGTTTAGTAGAAGTAATAAAAGAAAACAATGAAATGAAATGAATAAATGAAAGTTTTCATGTAAAAAGCAATAATGATATTAGTTGTTTCTGACAAGTGTGTAAGAGCTTCACTGTTTAGAATCATAAACACAATTTATAGATGGTCAGTACTGACAGATCTTTGATGTGTTGGAACATGAACTGCACCACTGTAAACACTATAGACAATCATTCTGTACAATATGATAATTATAATTCTACAACTGCTTACAACTGTCATAACTTGGATAGTTCATATTCCATATCTCTGTATAGCTTTATTTCATATGTTGAGCCTAACAGCGCTAAAATGCTACACCTTTCCTACTCCTATGCGATGCAGAGACATGTATATGTATTTGTTACGTTTATGTAATACCTCAAAGATTTTATTTCTACCCTTAAATGGTCGAACACATTTGTACCTTAGTAACTGTTTATTGAAATTAAATTCAACTTTGTCATTGCACATCACAGGTACTGTACAAGGCAACGAAATGCAGTTTGCATCCATTCAGAAGTGCTTTAGCCATAATATAGATATATGTTGGCAATAATATAAATATGTAAATATATTACAAAAATGGTCTATTATAGATATGGTTATATTACAATGTACATGGTGTGAAGGTATGTTGTGTATATGCTATAGCTATAGGTATGTACAGGCTGTAATGAGTGTATAAGCTGTGCACAGGCTATATATATGAGATTATACATAAGTAAATACAAAGCTGTACAGAAATATGAAATATAAAGCTATACAGAGATATAGAATCCAAGTTATGACAGTTGTAAGCAGTTGTAGAATTATAATTATCATATTGTACAGATTGTCTATACAGTATTTACAGTGGTGCAGTTAATGTTCCAACACATCAAAGATCTGTCAGTAAAAAAAGCAATTTTCTTAGTCTTCATGACTATTTAATTATTGCTGTTTACATGAAAACTTACATTTATTTCCTTTTATTACTTCTACTAAACCTTATCCTTAAGTTCTCAGAGCTACTACCTAGATCGAAAATGCCCAAAACGTAACGTGTGTAACTATTATCGTTAGTAGAAGTTCTACAGTATTTTCCTTTAAAGGACAGACTGGACGTCTGACTAGACATAGACAAGAGCAACTGTGTTAGAACAATGAGGATATGAACTAAAGCTGGCTTGAATCTTTGATCCCTCAGAGTTAACATTTAAATCTGACCTCAGCCAGTCAGCATGAACAAACATGCCAGAGAGAGTGGGGGTTGGGGGAATGTACTGTTGATCCTCTGTTGCCTATAAAAATTTAATACGTGACTGAACAATTTAGCATCAGCAAGAAACCATATTTTTATTGCCAACATTCATCCATTAAGCTTCAACAGCAATACTTGCATTCAGTTAATTATTTTATAAGCATCCTAGAGGATGGGCTTTCACATTCCTAGTAGATAGAATAATATTAATAATAATAATAAACTTTATTTATACAGATTAGAAGTGCAGGAAATAAAGCAGAACTGATAAAAAGCCCAATCTGACACACCTGGTCAGGTTTGAGAAAACCCAACTTGATGATATTTGTGGAATAACTAATGAGTTATTGGAAATGCAGCATAATTCAGGAAGATGATGAATGGTAGAAATAAACACACAGTGATAAATTGTTTGGCTGAAAAAGAGAAATAATGGAGGTCCTACCTTCTGCTGTCTGAAGTGTGTATGAGCAAGGTGGGACGAGAACGGAGGAGGTGGAATATGTTGGGCAGGGTAGACAGACCATGTGTGTATGTGATGGACAGGGTGGAGTGTGTGGATTACAGGGATTTTGTTGGAGAAAGTGTGTAAAGGATGATAGACAGGGGAGGACAGATGATAATTGCATCCTAACGCCGGCTGCACGTGTCAAACGTGGATTAACTAACCATCCATCATGATGGAACCAAACCCCAAGTGTTTGCAGTGGGGAAGAGACTCGTGTGATGATTGGCACGTTGATCTTGGCCTAAGCCCTGAATGCCAACTAGGCAGAGACTAACTGTGGAGGATCCCCCACCACATGTCTGTCTCCATCACACAGTCCTTTCTCACCATTACTACAACAGAGCAAACGTTCCTGAAACGTTTCGATGGTCGAGTGAGCTGAACTGTCCTGATGTACGGCCCTTGACCAGGCAGGACTGACTCTAGTCTTTGACTAAACTGAGCTGCAGACACTATTGGAGATCTAGTATTAAGTATCTGGGAAATTGCCAAACACAAATAAGCACCTACAACATCTTGAGATGATTGCATTTGAAATCTGTAGATGCTCAATATTAGGTCCAAAAGGTGAGCACAGCCACTGAAGCAATGTTCAGAGTTCAGAGCCAAACGTTCCACAGGACAACGTGAAACAACGGTGTTGGAACATTTCTTTCCCTGGTGAAGAAATCCCCCTTCAGAACAGTTGGCCAGATCAAGAACCCCCTTCAGAAGTTTAAAATCAAGAGAATAAATGATGATGGGGCAGCCATAGCCTAATGGTTAGAGAAGTGGGTTTGTGACCGAAGGGTCCCAGGTTCGATTCTCGGAACCAGGCAGCAGCTGAAGTGCCCTTGAGCAAGGCACCTAACCCCCAACTGCTCACTATGTACGTCGCTCTGGATAAGAGCGTCTGCCAAATGCTGTAAATGTAAATGTAAAATGTAACATAAGCCTCGTTCCAAAGCTAACGACGGACAACCATGAGCAATGCTAATCAGTGCACATTCACTTCCATTCATTCATCGCTAGCAACATCAGCACTGCTCCAATCAACATTCCTCCCAGCATTCCTGCAGGCTCCAGCGCCGCTCCCTTTCTGAAACACTCGGCACGTTGCCTCCGTCCGTCCCTGCGGCACCTCCCTCCTTTCCTCCGTCCTATTTACAATGCAAATGGAGCCCAGAAGTGGGTCAGCCAGGCTTTGTGTGTGTCCACTGCATTAGTTTTGGGAGGGATTTCTGACCCAGCTCAGCATATATGCATCCTGAGATTCCCAGTGACGTCGCTGGCTGCGTTTAAAAAAATATTACACAACGTCTGTGACATAAAATCAAAGTTTACGCAGGAACTAGTTGTTGAGCGGAGCGGATGAATACACTCAGTGTAACGCAGCGATATGAATGCAGCTCTCTCTCAACCTCTTTTCCACCCTTATTACCCACCAGTTTTTACCAGACACTACATAGACCACAATGCATTGCTTCCCATGAAACATGTCACATCCACAACAAACTATGAGAGACTCGTGTTAGCAAAATGCTGCTACTCCTTCATGTTTAACCTTTTATGAAGTGAGGTGGATTTGGTCCATTTTGGTATAGTTGTACTAAAAGCTTAATACTTCAAAGCAGAATGTCTTAGAAACATTCAAATAGTACAATAGATCAGAACACATGTACCATTAAGTAATTAAGTTTAATTTTTAAATTTTAAGCTTTTCAATATTTTGCTCTGAGTTTAATGATTATTTTGTTGAAGAAAAAAAAATCCCTTATAAAATGGTCATTTACTTTTGAATAATTCCAAAACCCCAATGTAGAACGGCTTTTATCATGTTCATCACAGACCTGTTTTCAATATGTGTGTAAAATTTTAGAGTAATCACTTACATTGTAATTTACATATATGTAAACCCTGAACATTTTTGTACATTTTCACCAAGTTGATATAACTGTGTTTAAAAGTTAAATAACTTCAGGTCAGAATGTCATAGAAGCAGCATTCACTTTGTAAATTGATGAAAATAGGTGAACCATGAAGAAAATAAGGTTCAACTGTGAACAATTAGAGTCTTTGTATGTTTAGACTGGACTGACAAGGCCAGCCAATCAGATTTCACCCCTAAACACCCCAACACTGACAAGCCCAGCCAATCACAGGTAGTCTTCCCTTCCCTTCATTTTACTGTTTGTCATGACTGTCACTCAAACTGGACAAACACACACAAACACTGACACACACACACGTCACAGCCAACTGCCCGGAAGTGATGTGGGTGAAGCGGTTATTTTGTGCTATTTTTGTGCAATGAAAAGCATTAGGTTTGTAGTTAAATGTACAGGTGGGTTTTCAAACGAGCTGTTGTTTGGATTAAAAATCCAGGTTTTCTGCAGGTTAATTCATCCAGATAAGTTTAGTGCTTTTTTATTTCAGTAAATAGGTTTTGAAGGTTTTAATGATGTTTCATGTGGATAATGATTGTTCAGTGATGGATTTGTGTTGAAATTAGATGTTTTGTGCTGTTGTCTGACCCGTTCACGGTGCAAGATTTACATGCTGTACCGTTCAGAAACTCAGAGCTGTAATGTGCTGACATGCGCTGTCAACATGGAGTTAACAGACGGGACCCAACAGCAGGGATGGACCCCAACACAAAACCACCCACACGCAGGACCCTCAGAATTAGAGCTCGAGATGCCACCACTGAGCTGCAGATTGAGTAGTTACGGTAAATTATCACAATATAACACCCTATGCTTAAAAGAGGTGGAAATAAAGAAGCCAGGCGCTCGCTCACCCTCTCGCTCGCTCATGAGGTGTTTTTACTGAAAGGAACCTCCCAACCCACGCACGCCTCCCCATGAACGGGGGAACACCTCTCCCGGAACAGAAGGGAGATTCCCAAAGATGCCCTACATGTGTGAGAGAGGCACTCAGCAAACGTAAGAAACTTGAGAGACCTTCTCCCTAACCAGGAAGAGATCTCTCCCCAACACGTACCTGCACAGAGAGAAAGAGAAGTTCATCTTTACCCAGGATTTCAGCAGCCACCTGGAACAACACAGCACCCCCATCTAGCAACCACCTAGAACATTGTGGCACCCCCACCTAGCAACTTGCTTTGCACCTGTGAAGCTCCACCCACATCTTCTCAGTCTAAAGCTGTAATCAGCGTTTCCATGCACAGAACATCAGGTAGCGACAGCAGTGTCGGCGCCTCTCCAGCAGGTGGTCTGCACCATGTGCAGGGCGTGATGTTCCTCTGGGACTGGACTTGTCTCCACAGCTTCATGTGACTCCTTCAAAGCTGCAGGCGTAGATGTTTCTTCACCTTCTGGGGAGAGCAGACCAGCAGAGAGTAGTAGTGCCGGGGTTGACTGTGGTGGAGCAAAGGGTGTAGGTCTCTGACGAGCACAAATCACTGCAGTGATGCTTTCAGAGACACCAGGAAACCCCTGACGTCCCCCCGTCAGTTTACCTGAATAAACCTGACAACGTGTGCGGATCCATGAAAATACGAGTCAGTATGTAACTTCTCACACACTCCGCCCTGACACGCTGAAATACGGCCACAACGATATGTCCTCCATATGGTGCTGAGGATCCCAGAGGAGGCTGTGGGGTTGCATTGGATGATGATGCCAGATGCTAATAACACATCTGGAAGCCGTCCTCACAGGCTGCAGCTGCAGGCCAGTCGTGGATGGAGTCTAACGTTCCCACTGAATCCGGGGCTTCATCAGCAAATGGGACATGAACGTTGTTGTTTCAGTTCGTCAGTCGAACCAACAGACTTATGAGAGGTTTTGGTCGAACAATACTCTAATACTCTGAAAACGACTGTTAAAAACAAGAGTTGGAGAAAGAAATACCATAAAACTGTGGTATCAGGATATGTTTCTGAACAATATTATACCAGTACAAATGCAAAATGTATTTAAAATTTTAATTGAATTTAAATTATTTACTTTATATGTATTTAATTTAATTTTTTAACATTAAAAGAAAAATTTAGCCATTATTTTGTAACCTCTCTGGTAGCATTGTTTCTGAAGTGACATTGTGGAAAGGAGAACCGGAACACAGAGGGAGCTCCCAGTGCTGGTAATAATGTTTCGCTAATAGTTAGTTTTAAACATCTACCAATTTAACAATATAATCCATAAATAACATTTAAAATGATTAAGCAGAGGTGCATCTTCTTCCAGATGTTCATATGATCAAATCTAATCGCAGGTTCTGAAACACTGGGTGAGGCTGAACACTGTCAGTGAGATCAGAGCCGATGGAAGTGGGAAAAATGTGATGTGTTTCATAACTCCACGTGTCTCTGAGTGTTGCTATGGTGATGATGGTGAAAGAGTGAATCTGAACTAAATCATTTGGGGATTATTTTACCTCAGGTACCTTAGGTGTACAGGCGTAGTTTTAGGACCAAAAGCTTCTCCACACTATGGTAGAAAATTGTTTCATCACCATCTCACGTCTGTGAGAAGCTTTTAGTGGAACCAGACATCTGGTTCCATTCACCAGTAGAGTAATTATTATTACCTCCCTTTAAGGGGCACAAGAACCATTGGGAATGTGTGGAGAGTGTGTGTGTGTGTGTCTGTGTGTACGTATGGGCGCAGTGGAGGCAGAATGTAGGTCAGCCAGGTGGGTCTGGACTGGAGTCAAATGGAGGTTAGTCTGCGAAGCTGTGAGCTCAACACTTGAGGGACCATCCTTAGCTACTTTCACACCACATCTGGACCAACCCCACACGGTGTCTGCCCTGCTGTACAGGAGGACTGCTGGACGACCCAGATTATTTTCATGCAGATTGTTTTAGAATCTTTTGGATTTGCAAAAAAGTAGAAAATCCACAACTTTTGTTAACCACTCAGCCACAACAAAACCCCCTGCTTCATATAGAGCAGTACTCCCGAAAACCTGCCAAGGCATGAACCCCAGAAGACCCCCATCCCATCCCATGGATCTGGGGAAGGTGGAGGCTCTGGGTCATGTTCCTCAAAGGGTTCCTGAGCAGTGTTTGCAGTGACATACCTGCTGAGAGGCCACTGCCATTAGGAAGCACCATCTCCATGAAGGGATGTACCTGGTTGGCAGGTGCTCCATGCCCAGAGCATCAGGGTCCCAAACCGGTGCCATCTGTTCCAGGTTTCCTTCATTAGACCATGTTTAGTAGGTACTATCCTCTGCAGAGCAGGAACACTCCACAAGAGCTGCAGTGAAGATCTAGTGGTTGCAGTCAGGCTCTGCTGAAGATCTGCAGGACAGACCGTCCTAGCAAAGACCAGACTGAGGCCCTGAGCTGCAGCCACACACAGCCTGAGCCTCTGGTTTCAATCAGCGCTCTCTTTAATCAAATCAGGAGCCTAATGGCGTCGGAGGCTAGAGGATCATTAGGGCCGGGTTTTGTTAAAGGAAAACAAAAGGATAAGAGGAAAGAGGAGGATCGAGTTATTTGGACGTTTGATGTCCCGTCAGTTCTGCACGCGATTGGGCCCAGTGGTAAAAATAGAAGACACTTCTGGTAAATGTTCGTGATGCTGAGGAGGAGAAGGAGGAGGAGGAGGAGGAGGAGGAGGACGAGTCTTCGCTGTTGGTAACAAACGGTAAACACGGAACGGAAGAAAGCGCTCTGTGATTTACGGCCCCGTGCTCTCTGCTCCAGGACCCGGAAGCCAACAACAACAAAGAACATGCTCCTCGTTTTGGGAAAAGACAATGCGGCCGTAATTCTCAGAACAACAGGTTCTCCGAGTGGGAGGGCAGTGACAAACACATCTTCAGGTCTGAGAACTCGATTCAATCTGGGCCTTTCAGAATGATGCCACAGCCATCCTGCAGTCCAGGAGAGAGTGGTCCTCCCTCTCCCCCATCATTCAGCATATAACTGTCCTTTCTCTCTCTCTCTCTCTCTCTCTCTCTCTCTCTCTCTCTCTCTCTCTCTGTTGTGTTGTGCAGTGTTGTGTTGTGCAGTGTTGGGTCATGCATTGTTGTGCTGTGCTGTTTTGAGTTGTGCAGTGTTCAGTTGTGCTGAGCAGTGTTGAGTTATGTTGAGCAGTGTTGTGTTGAGTTGAGCAGTATTTTGTTCTGCAGTGTTGTGTTGAGCAGTGTTGCGTTGAGTTGAGCAGTGTTGTAATGAGTTGTGCAGTGTTGTGTTGAGTTTAGCTGTGTTGTGTAGTGTTGTGTTGAGTTGAGCAGTGTTGTGTTGAATTGAGCAGTGTTGTGTTGGGTTGTGTTGTGTTGTGTTGAGCAGTGTTGGGTTGAGCTAAGCAGTGTTGCATTGAGTTGAGCAGTGTTGTAATAAGTTGTGCAGTGTTGTGTTGAGTTGAGCAATGTTGTGTTGAGTTGAGTAGTGTTGTGTTCAGTTGAGCAGTGTTGGGTTGAGTTGAGCAGTGTTGTGTTGAGTTGAGCAGTTTTGGGTTGAGTTGAGCAGTGTTGTGTTGTGCTGAGTTGAGCAGTGTTGGGTTGAGTTGAGCAGTGTTGTGTTGTGCT
>JBBIGC010147910.1:0-18853 GCA_037576955.1 Lepidarchus adonis | reverse complement strand
ACACACACACACACACACACACACACACACACACACACACACACACACACACACACACACACACACACACGGCCTGTCAGACAGAAAACACACTGAACAATAGAGCTGCGGGCGACTGTGGGCTCATGAGAGCTCAGTTTTGGATGGAGCAGCAGCTGCAGTGTGTGTGATACTGTAGTTAATGGAACACAAACACACACCAGGAGCATCACTCCCAGCCAACTCGGGCTACAGATGGATCATTACAGCTTACACTGATTTTATCCAGAAGCTGTTCAGGAAAATGGAAAAATGCTTTTTCTGCTTCTCTGGGTGATTTTCTTACCACAGAGGTCATGTGAAGAATACACCATTTTTTTGAGCCTGAAGAAAGAAAGGAAGCGGTCTGTGCGAGTTTTTGAGCTATAGCGATATCAAAGCTCAGTATACCTGCAACAGCACAGTCATTCTACAAGATCCTAGCATGATGGGCTGCGCCATTTATACCAGCATCGTTCCTCTGCATTATAAGAATTTTACATATCGCTGATGATACTGTAAACTTTGACGCATTTGTAAATAAATGTAATAAGAGACATAAAGGTCTCAATTGTTTTGTTTACACTTCTCACTGGAGCCCTTCAAGCAGTTATTCCCGTTACTTTTTTTTTAAAGTTCCACAGTCCTGTGTGACTCCAGAGCAGTTGCGGCAGTGGTGGCCTAGTAGTTAGGACTTTGCCCCTGATATCTGAAGGTTACAGGTTCAAGTCCCAGCCCAGGCACCACTGAGGTACCCTTGAGCAAGGTACTGTTCCCACTTCACTGCTCTCCGGGTGCTGTTGATAGCTGCCTGCTGCTCCACATGTGCACATGTCTTGGGTTAAATGCTGTGGACAAATTTATTTGTGGTGCACTTTGTGCAATGGTGTGTTCACAATGACAGAAATTTACTTTCACTAATTCTGTCTTGTTGGAATTTAACAGTAGGAAGTTTTGAAGCATCCACTGATTAATGTCATTCACACATTTCTCAATTTTATTAAGCTGTTGTTTCTCACCTGGTTTTGCGGAAACTGCGTGTCGTCTGCGTAGCAATGGAAGTTAACTCCATGCTTTCGGATAACATCTCCCAAAGGTAACATATACAAGGAGAACAGTAATAGACCTAAAATTGAACCCTGTGGAACACCAAACTTTACTATGAGCGGAGGAATCACCATTTATATCTACAAACTGATAGCGATTAGTCAGATAAGACCTAACCCAGGAAAGGGCTGTTGGACATCTTTCTTTGTGTTTAAGTGTGGACAGAGACATTTTCACAACCTTGTTGTCGTTTTTAGGAATGCCCATGCTAACAACTCTGCAAGATGGAATTGAAGGACCTAGACCAGCTGATTAAACAGAATCAGATGAGCTCCTGCTAGACTGGGAGGAAAAACATCGGCCACATAGTGAATAAGACAGAACAGGAGAAGCGTTGAGCCTGATACACTCATCCCAATGCCACACACACTTACCAGGTCAGTGAGGATGCTCCAAACGTCATCCTGTCCACAGTGATGAATGGAGTAGAGAACAGCGGCCAGGGAGCAGTGTCAATGGTACCAAGGGTTCCTCAGTGGTGCCTGGGTCAGAACTTAAACTGCAACCTTCTGATCTAGAGCAAGTTCTTAACCACTAGGCCTCCACTGCCCAGAGCAGAGGGTGAGTGGAAGAGTACGGTAGGAGGTTCTAAAAAGGGAGGTTCTGTTAAAACATTCATGGAGTTCTCAAATGAGTGCACGAGTGTTTTAAGGAGAAAGTGGAGAGAAGAGAAAGATGCAGGTGGTTTAAAAATAAGACCTTCATGATTGTAATGCTGAGCCAGCTTTTCCTCCTGCCTTCTGGAGAGAGAGAGAGAGAGAGAGAGAGAGAGAGAAGGAATCCAAATGCTTATCCAGCATAATGCCTATTGACTGCAATCTGATGTCATTACTTTATAATTGTATGGCTGCAGGGACTTGGATATCTGCATAGAAAGAGCAGCACTCAAACTGCTGATCTGCTGATACATAGGCTGATACTGTGGAACGCGTGTGGAATGATAATCATCGCCTCCTTTCTCGTCTGTTCTGTCTCATCGCATTATGTGGTATACTCCGGTGACCTCGTAATGGCCACTTGGGCAGATCCTCTAGTAGAGAAACTGTTAGCTGAGGGTGAGAGCACTCGAGGAACATTTGATAACATCAGCAGATACATTTTAATACAGTCGGAAATGACTCAAATTGGCATAATTTGATTAGATAGTGCTTTACGAACAGTTTCAAGCCTGATCGGAGGGTTGTAGGTTCCTCAGCCCAGTCAAACCTCGAGCAAGGTACCACCCTGCTACACTGCCCCAAGTGTGGATGGAGTAAAGGTCACATTTTGATGTGGTCAGAGGTGGACAGTACTGAAATACTTACTTAAATACTGTACTTAAGTACAGGTTTTGAGTATCGGTACTTTACTTGAGTAGTCTTTTTTTGTGAAACTTTTGACTTTCACTATATTTGAAAGACAAAACCGTACTTTTTACTTCACTACATTTAGGTCAAGGTTCTCGTTACTCGTTACTTTCATAGTAACTTCAGAGAACGAGTTGATGGTGGAACCCTGCATTTCAAAATAAACTACCACACACATGAGACCTCACTTTGTAACTTTGTAAAGTTTGTCTTTGCTAAGTTGTCTTTGCCATAATAGGGTTATTGTGAATTCTTTTCACCACAGTTATCGTGTAGAGAAAATCTGATATTGTGAATCCAGTGAAACACTAAGAACTGTGGAATTAGACTGAGACCCACACACGTACCAGGTCACTTTAAATTTTGAAAATCGTTCTAGAATTTGCTTGTTTCTTTGTAAAGTTCATTTTTTTATTCAAATCTTCAAAGTAGCTTGTGGAAGGAGACTAGCAGCTAACAAGCTGTACATAATGGCAGACGGTGCAAATACTGTTCACTTGCTTTTGGAAAAGCCACTTAATAATCTAATAATGCTATATATATATATTTTAGTATTATATGGGGCAGTGGTGGCCTAGTGGTTAGGACTTTGCCCCTGTGATCAGAAAGTCCCAGGTTCAAGTCCCAGCCCGGGCACCACTGAGGAACCCTTCCCCTCAGCCCGTCCCCACTTCACTGCTGCCCGGGCGCTGTTGATAGCTGCCCACTGCTCCACATGTGCACGTGTGATGGGTTAAATACAGAGAATAAATTTTGTTGTGGTGCAGTGTGTGTTCACAATGACAGAAAGTCACTTTCATATATATATATTATTTTTATTGACAGTAGATCCCTTTGACTTGGTCATTTTAAAAGTAGCTCGCAATCCAAAAAAAGTGTGAGCACATCTTTTACTTTTATACTTTTAATAATAAGTATTTTTGAAAGCAGGTACTTCAGTACTTTCACTTCAGTATAATTTGACTGTGACTTTCACTTGTATTGGAGTAATTGACTAGTGGTATCTATACTTTTTACTTAAAAAATTAAAGTTAGGTACTTTGTCCACCTCTGGTTGTGGTGGATGGAGTGTGTTCCACAAGTGACACCCTTTTCTGTGTACAACTTTTTCTTGAACCTTATGTTTTTGCCTTGTCTTGGATATTTCTGTTTGCCCACGTTTTGGACCTTCGTCTTTTTTTTCTTTTTACCTATTTAGCATTTTGACAACACAGGAGCTTTGTGATCTCTACATTTACCCCATTACACATGGAGCAGCTATCAACAGCACCTGGGACTTGAACCTGCAACCTTTGTCTAAAACAGCATAGATGGAGTGATAGGAGTGAAGGGACGGGCCGGAGCAGTTGTAGGCAAAGTATCCAGGTCACACAGGAGTGAACAGTTGATCAAAATGCTAAATAGGTAAAAAGAAAAAAAATATTACGAGTGTACACTTTAATAACATCAGTTAGCCTACTGCTTACAGCCACTATGCATTAGCTTGCCTGCATTATTCTTCAGCAGCCGGTATGGATCGGGGGTGACATTTTAAGAAACAAGGCTTTATTAAAGACTTTTAGCCAATAAAAGGTGAAGAAAACGAGAATGATGAACTGTGTTTATTTATAATCCCTTTGGAACAGCTCTGCAGTGATTTAATCCAGAAAAAGTGCGCCTGACTTCTAAACGAATCAATTAGACTCTGGCTTATGGTCGACCTGAGCTCGGTACAGTGGTGGAGCTGCGGAATGGAGAAGCAGAGCAGCTGTTTTAATGGAACGTTTTATGACATTGTTTAATGAATGACTCATATCTGATACCAGCTGAAAAGTTACTGTTTTCAAGCTAAAATTGCACAAGATGAAATGACATTGGACCACTCGGAATATGGTGCCCACCTACAGCATCATCAACGGATCTGCTCCCAGCTACATGTAAACACTGACCTAAAAATCCAGACCTACACACCCACCAGGGCCCTCAGATCAGCGACTGGAGATTCCGTCCCGATGTGGAATCAATCACCGCTCCAGGCTCTTCTCCTTCGTTCTCCCTCACTGGTGGAATGAGCTGCCCAGACACATCAGACCCTCTCTACCTTCAAGCACTTTAGGACTCAACTGCTTCATGCATACCTCAGCATCTAAGCCCAGCAGTTTTCAGAGAATTAAATTCAATTCAATTCAGTTTTATTTATATAGCGCTTTTTACAACAGAAGTTTTCACAAAGAAGCTTTACAAGGTCCGGGTCCGAGCCCCTAATGAGCCAAGGCGACGGAGGCGAGAAAAACTCCCTGAAACTGAGGAAGAAACCTTTGGAGGAAGGACAGTTTCATGTATCGGACTGTTTTAATGTCTCTGAAATGTATATTAGGATTTTAGAGTGACATATGCTGTCAGCATGGTGATGTTCTCTAGGTGCACATGATTTTTTCAGCAGCTCAATCGTCCACATTCTGCGCAGAATTTGCAGCATGGCTTTATAAAAAGAGTGCTGTTCTGTTGCCTGCCCAATCTGTCTCCTATAGTTTTAAAAAACATTTTTATTTAATAAAGTATTCCATTAATATATAGCACTTACATCTCTAACCACTATACATATATAAATGTTACACACTTCATGTGTAATTTTTCATTTATCATTTATTTGTACAAATTTATGTTGTAAATTGTAAAGCACTTTGAGTTGCATCCCAATGTTTTTATTATTAAAAATGTATGGAACTTGATTTAAAAGAGAATTAAACAACAGCTAAAGTCAAGCAAAAAATGTTCCAAAAATATTAAAGTGTCATTAAAAGCAAATATGTAAAACAGTGGAAAAATGCTTCTGTCCCAACTTTTGTTGAGTGAGTTGTACCATCAAATTCTAAAAGTGATTATCTATTTTTCTTTACGCTGCTGTCAGTTAAATAAATGCTCATATGAATGAACTTATCACAATTTTTATAATATAAACTTTTCTGGAAATGAGAAGTACTAAATTAATATTCACATGATTTAGGACTCAGTATAACTTACAAATAAAGATCTGGATTTGATATGAGCAGTTTGAGAAAAAGTTTTGGTCATGTAATTTCACTGAAATTAACAAATTCACTAATAATTGTCTATTGAGCAACATTGGCTTATCACTTGCAATTTTTAACTAAACAAAACAAATAACATTAAACACACACACACACACACGCACACACACACACACACACACAGTGAAAAGGGAAAAGTTACAGAGAGGGAAAATAAATTCATAGCTTTGGATGAGCAGCCAATCAGTGTAGAGAATACAGAGCTAGGATAAGCCCCGCCCCCTCCACACTACATTTCAGACGCTGCCCTACCAGAGCTTTACAGCAAAGTTCTCCATCACCTACGAGGGGTTTTATCAGACTGTGATTAGATTTACCACAGACATTTGGAGTCTGATATTCACCCAGTGTGGATACTTAGTCTCACTGCTCACTGGATTAACCCCTCGTTTAATTTAAAGTGTGCATCAGATTGTCTGATCTCATACAGCACAGCAGTCGAGGACATGCTGACACTCAGGAAATAGACAAAAAAAGAGTTCACGTCATTTTTAACATCATCAGGTTTCGGTTATTGGTTATATAAATATGGTTTTAATAACTAATGTGCCTGAAGAGGGCGCTGTGAACTGTTATCTAGGAAATTAACAATATATGATATGGACATTCCTACTTAGCTGACTACATCTAGGAAAAGTGTCTACATTTTTATAAATCTATGTTTAATATGGGTTGATTTTATTGGCAGAATGATTGTTCGGTCGGTTTTTCCTTCATAGACTGAAAAACTCAAGGCAGTTTGGCGGCTGATAAACTGGTGGAGCACTTTTAACACAGCATGGCTGCTTTCTGTAGCACTGTGTAACTCAGAGCTGTCCACATCAGTGCTCACACACTCACACACACACTCAGAGCACTGCCAGCAATCGATCTGTTAGTATCCATCACTTTTCCTCTGGCTGGAGGACGAGAGCTGCTGAATCCTGAACATCCTCAGGACCAACCCATCAGTCACGCCAGCTGGATGATTAGGAGCAGTTATGGTGCATGAAATTATAGAATAAAATGATACGCTTTGGTCTAGGTGGCCTTGAATAAGATTAAAATAAAGTGGCTTTGTAGAAATAATACTGATTTCTCCCTCATGATTGGAGCCTGAAGCTCCAGCGTGTTCCTACTATAGTCTGGTGCCTTTTCCATATGCAGGTTGTTGTTCCTCATGAAAAATAAAACTATTAGTTATGAGGCCAAACCCAGTTACTGTGCAGAAGTGCGAGCGAGGGTTATAATAGGATGCGGCATGATCACATGGCCCCCGGGGGCCGCAGCTGTGGGCCGAGGCTTGGCATTTCCACGAGTGTCAAAAAGACACAAAATGCCAATCTGTTCTGCATGATGCTCTTCATCCCTCATCTGGAGAGCTGGGACAGCATTACCATGCACAGCAGGAGCTAACTTTACAGCAAAACATGTTCTCTCTCTCTCTCTCTCTCTCTCTCTCTCTCACATACACACACACACACACACACACACACACACTGCATTATATAAAGCATAAATGTCAAATGAACAGATAAATTAATTTACTACAATAAAAAGAGAGATTAGTCTAAAAATAGTCTAAACAGTATAGAAGGGTGTTTCTGCAATTCTCAACACTTTTTGCTGTTATATTGTTGATAATGGATTAGTTGTTAATATTTGTAATAAAACTTACTGAACATATTTGTTGAGAACATGTACAACAGCATAAAAAGCTGCATAGGCTTTAGATTTTGAAGTTGCTCTTCTCAGACAGATGGGCAGATGCAGCTTATTCCAAATGCTGCTGCTGGAATTCGAATAAAAAACAAACAGCGCACATTACTCTAGTCCTCAGGTTCTTAAAACGTCAATGGTTTGGGCCTCCAATATCTCTACAATGTTTGAAGGCCACCAGAAAACTAGATCTTAGATCAACAGGAGCTGAAACTAAACTGGGTAAAATGCCATTTAGTCATTATGCTGCCCCCTGCTGAAACCAGCTTCCCATGAAGATCAGATCTTCCACAAACAGTTGGCTGGTATTCTTCAAACATTGTAGAGATATTTGGGGCCCAGGCCATTGAACTCAGCTCTGTATCTGACTGGACGCCCATGTAAGAATATGCTGTAATGTTCTCAACAAACAATGGAAATGTTTTGACCACATGTTTTTATGGGTCTTTAATTTTATTCCAGATATTAATAACAAATCAATTTCCAACGATATAACAGCCAAAATTTTAGGAACACCCTTCTATACATTATTTTTTATTTATTTGTCCTTTTATTGTATTGATGTTCCAAGTTAGTATTCTTCAAACATCGTAGAGATATATTTAGAGCCCAAACCATTGACTTGGTTTACAGCATTTGGAATAAGCTGTTGTAAAAACTTAAGAGATTTTTATTTAAAAAATAAATACATGTATATTAATTTTAAAATATATTCACCTTTTTTGCATTTTGTATTGTATTGATGTTTAGCTGTATCCGAGCTGTGTGCTATTTAGCACCAAGCTTGACTACCGTTAAAGTTGGACCATATTATTATGCAAAGTTTGGCCCTAAATTCTCCATGTCACTTTTTATCTGCTTAAAAGTATGTACTCAAAATGCCATCCTACGGGTGGAACGCTGCACTTGAAAAACACCATTGGAGGTTGTTTTTCTAAAGCCTTTACAGAATTTATGCCAAAACTTTAATTATAAATCCCAAATGTCCCATTTGTATCTGCCTGAATACAGCTTGCAAATCTTTTCTTTCTTTCGTTTCTTTTTTTGAGGAAATATCATAATTTTAAATATAATTTTAATTAAATTAAATAAACAGATGATACAGGATAAATTAGTCCTGTGTCTGCATTTGACTCCTAAAATCACTCTGAGTACAGTATGCCATCATATGTATTTCACTGTGAGATCATAATGAAATCAGGATTTGATCTCATATACATTAAATATTTATGACATCATGGTGATATCTAATATACATCATGTCCTCACTGGATTTCAAAGAGAACTGAATTATCACTGTGTGACATATGTTTTATTATTTTCTTCTACTTCTTTTTTTTAGTTTTTTCTTAATCTAGCATCATTGTATTTTATGACTGTAATTTTATGCATTTGACTGTTGTACAGTGCTTTGTGACTCATGTCTGCGAAGGGCACTTTATAAATAAACTCGACTTACTTTACTTTTAAGAGTGTAAGAAAAAAAAACCTGAAAGAAATTTAAAAAAAAATAAATGTAAAGCTGTTTCTGGTGGCTTTAGCAGAATGTTCCTACACAAATGACTCATGCATGAGTCATCCCTGATACAATCTGTTACTTCCATTGGCCATCACTTCATCGCACTGGAGCAGCCAGGTTAGAAGGTGCTATGTCCAGGCACTGAGGCCCCATCCACACATACAGTAGACGGTATTTTTGAAAACTGAGATTTTTTTGTCTGTTTTGTTCATCTGTCCACATGGTTATGGTTCCCTGAAAACGGATGTTTTTTTTTTTTTGAAAAAGCATTCCAAGATAGAGATTTTAAAATTGTTTTGCATTGGACGAGGAACGTGTGGATGAGAAAAACTGTATTTTGTCAAAACGACTTTTCCTTGAACGTCACAGTGTGCGTTTTTCAAGATGGCTGACACAGAAAATCACTGTCGTTCATAACTTTGCTTTTAGGACTTTTTACATGTTTACACTCATGCACAGTTACTTTCCCTTGGGGTCAGACTGAGCTTTGGGTGTAGCTATTATATTCAACGACAGACACTCTCACTCCTGAGCGCCCGCCGCCAACGTGGTCAGTGGTTGGTGGGACAACTTTGAAAATGATTTCTTCCAAGACTGTTTGGCTGCAATTTCGTGAGGACAAATTCCTGTTTGTGTGGGCCTGAGCTTCTTCTGCATGTGCAGGCTGAAGAGGTTGACTGTGGAGAGCATGTTGCTTGCCGTCAGTGAGATGAGCTGGTTGTGTGGTGCACACCTGGCGGGGATTAAACCAGCTTTAAAGGCCTGCTGTGCTGAGCATACACTCTTCAGCTGGAAACATGCTGGAGTGCTGGTAGTGTTTGCCCAAAAGGCAACATGTGTTCGACGGGAAAAACGAAGGGCCAGGTTAGAGCATGTGGACCAAGTGCTTTAAACAAGAACTTGCAGAAACATTTTTCTTCTGGCTGCTTTCATCTTCAGCTGGAATCAGGAAGCATGTAAGAGCTGTTTAGAGCAAATTATGTCTAATTGCTGTTGCATGTACACAAGTCATGAAACAAAAGGCTTAAACAGAGGAGTTGGGTTTAGTTAGCCTGGGTAGGTTTTCAAGTCAATTTTATTTGTATAGTGCTTTTAACAACAAAAGCAGATTTACAGAATCGATGGAATCTGGGTCCGAGCCCTTAATGAGCCAAAAGTGACAGAGGCAAGGAAAACCCCCTTAAAATGTGGGAAGAAACCTTGGGAGGAACCAAGGCTCAGAAAGTGCCTGTCACCAGAGAGGGATGACAGACAGAGAATATAAATTAATAAATAAGAACCAAGAGAAGCAATGAGTCCAGTCTGAAGAGACGTCTGCAGTTCCTTGTGTGCTGGTGGTTCTCTGGAGTTAAGATCAGGTAAGTGGTTCTGTCCATATGCACTCTCCTCAGCAGAAGTGAGTGGGTATATCATATCAGGATTGGTCTGCATCACCATGATCCAGGATCAGGATCACCAGGACCAAACCATAGTCCAACAACATGTCCAAGTGGGCCCCATATGTTACTTACCTTCTTGAATTCCAGCTTAGCATGGGTAAGTTCATTGGGCCCATATGGGCTAGCCAGTATCTGAGCTGGGTTTTAATTGGGCCAGCCCAAGTGGGTCCTCTATGGGCCCAAGTGGGTCCTCTATGGGTCCAAGTGAGTTCTCTATGGGCTTTTATAATTGTTTGGTTTGGGTCCCATTTGGGCATACTCAAAACACACCCAGGTCTTAGTATTGGTGGAGAAGTGGTCCCAACCACTGGGCCGTGGACCAGTACCAGGCCATGGATCATTTTGTACCAAGCTACACAGAAAAAATTGTATTAAAAAAAATAGTCCATAGCATCTAGTGTGTCTTGGTATACAGAGGGTTAAACAGCACTTTTGACTCGAGGGCCCGCCTTCCAAATACACATGAACCATGTGATTGGCGGCAACACGATGTGTGTTCATGAGGTGGGGCTCTTAATCACACATTGTTAAAAAATTATATTGTATATAGTCTGCTGGAAAGCAATCTGATGTGGATCAGCCTGATCTGGGATGGATGAACTTTAAAGTGGTTTGTTTGTGGTTTGAACTGAGTTCTAAAGCCATTTCAGGTTTTTGATTTTTTCAGCAGAATGTTCATGCATGAATGCTTCCTGCATAGGGTCATCCATGACACAATGTCACGTTTGGCCATAGTGACCTAGAAGTGTGGTTTGAACATGATTAAGTTTTAATTTGGCCCTTTCTGCAAGGTATAAAGAAATTTCTGGTGTTTAATTCTGTAGGTCTGTAGGTTATTATGTCCATTCAGTCTAACACAGATGAGACTGGCCTGGGTTATCTCACTGAGAATTCAGACGAGTGTCTCCTGTCAGTTGTTGTGTGAAGATAAGAGTGTTTACACAGAACTACCTTGGAGGGTGGTAGGGTTTACGACCTCTTTGATATGCAATGAGTTGCATATTGTTATTGTTTGACTGTAACGACAATATGTGTAAAGTTATCTGCTTTCAATGCTAACAACCTTATGTAATAAACCATAATTTTCTGGCTTAATATTATTCTTGTAATGACGTTAAAGATATGTTAAAGGTAGGAGGAATATTCACGTATCTCAGACATATTGATTGTTATGCTACAAATTAATTGTCTTGAGCTCTAGGTGAAACCACAGACACATTAATATCCTGTCTAGTCTCTGAGTTCTGATAGATGAAACATGCTGGGTTCCCTGGTATTTTCCCCTGTAGTCTGATAAAGTCCTTGATAAAAGGATCTTATGAGTTTGTTCATAATACAAACCCTAATTGTTCCTCAAGCAATACATTCTAAATTCATGGAATATCTTTATGTAGTAATAAGGTTTGGGGATGTTACATTATTATTACATTATTAATATACTTCCGATTATTATTAGCATGCCTTTCCATCATTGGTCGGGACTGAACATGCAGCCGTAGGACAACCAGGAAAACAGAGACCTACAGTTCCTTTAGAAGAATGTTCATTCAAACACCAGGTTAATTTGAGTTAAATATATATATTGCAAGAAAATACTGTTAACATGTCAGGCTAACAAACTAACAAACTTGTCTTTGGTTTAACACAATGACCTTTACATGCTCAGTGGTCTGACAGAACATAGTAAAGTAGTTTAGTATTTTCAAGATACTTCCTGGTATAATAACTAGATAATCAGAACAGTTATGAGCAAATCTCAGTTGCTTCCTGTATTTCCTTTCTTGTTCCTGAACCGAGAAACATCTGACCACCTGTGTTCAGGTGGTTGATAATGGTTTATCATTGTGAACCAAACCATTTATTTTTGAATCCTTTATTGTCCTATGTGAGGAAATGTACTTTCTGCATTTTACCCATTTGAGACAGTGAACTCACACACCCAGAACAATGGTAATCGAACCCACAACCCTTTATTCAAAACCCACTACTTTAACCATTAGACAAATTCATTAACGGATGCTTACCAAAGGGAACCAACTACAGGTGTGAAAACACCCTGAGTGTAAGGTTGACGTCCCCAGTTTCCAGCAGGGGGGACGCAACAGGACCATTCGGTCACTGCAGACCGACAGAGGGAGCCAGCAAGGCACTCACTTATCTGCAGGCAGAAGAAACAATCCCTCTGGTGCAGTTCCGCTCCCAGGTAGCAGAGGGCGACAGAGGCCATTCAGGAGGGACAATAAGCAGGCATGAGCCACACCTGGCCATGCCCCTTTATAAACGGGCTGCCCCATTGAAGGGTGCTGAGTCCTCTGCCCAATTTGGGTTACTAACCCTAACCCTAACCCTAAGCCAATTTTACACAACCTGCCTGTCTGGTAGCTAAGAAGTGTAGATTAGTTAGAAACACCAAAAAACAAGGACAATAAAGATTTAAATAAAGGCTTAGGTCTCCTCAGGATATGTGAGGAGAGTGTTATTACCTGTTTGAAGTAAGGGTTACTCCAGAAGAGGACAGCCCTATTGGTTTGTTGAGGGAGCCATTTTAGTTTAGTCCACCAGTTTGTGGAGGAGTGCCAGTAGTCCCTCAGCTGTCCTGAGCTCCTCTCGTCATACATTAGTGGCACTCTAGAAGGCAGGAACTTCTCATCTGCTCCATCATATTACTCCTGTGTGCTTTCTGGCCTGCGGCTTCTTCTACTGGAGCTCAGTGGTTAACAAACTCTCCTATGGCCCTCAGAGTTGCAAGTTCAAACCCCAAGAAGTCCAGGTTTTTGCCACTTGAGTCCTTCACACACATCACATGGCACTTACACTGAAATTCAGCACTACTTTGGTGTAAAGTCCATAGTTTCTGGGATTGAGCCTAAACCTGATGTTTATGAGCCATGTGGTTCATTTGTGTGATGTCACTAATTTGGATGTGCTCATGTGTGGACTTTAAGCGCACATCTTGCTGATATTATCATGTAGACCCAGAGCCCAAAAGACGTTCAGGCCGATTGTTTCAAATGGGTGAATCTGGGACAGAAACGTGATGTGCATGCAAAGCATGTGCCACATCTGGTGAACAGGTTGTCCTTGTTATTGCTAATCTATAGTGGTACAGACAAGAGACATTTATTTCTGTAGCATATTATCCTACAGAGAGGTCATTCAGTGTGTTTTGATAATAGATAAAGATTAAAAAATAATAAGCAATAAAGTTGTTTAAGACATTCAATTCAGTTTTATTTAATGTCACAAAGCAGCTTAACAAGGTAAAGCTGCTAATGAGCCGAGGCAAGAACAACTCCCTGAACTGAGAGAGGAACCAAATGTCAGTAGGGGAACCCATTCTCTTCTGGTCAACACCGAAGGGTAATAAGTAAACGGTCAGATGATGAGTGGTTATGATGTTTAAGGAGTTCCATGGCTAGAGATGTAGGTCGCAGAACATGTGGCGATGGTCAGTGGAGGCCAAACCAGACCAAGATGCATGGGCTGGAGTCGAGAACTTGGACGGGCTGGAAGCCTTAGTGAGGGAATAATGATGGGCCATGAAGAGGGTCAGTCAGGCAGAACACATAGGTGGCAGCTCCTCTCAGTGATGAGTGATAGGAGAAAGAACAGAGTTGGTGTTTGTTTGGTTTAGGTGTAAGAATGAACATGAGTTCAAAGCAGGACTATGAATAAGACTCCGGCAAACTTCACTACAGCAGCGTCACTAGATACAGAGTCTAGGTCAAGGTCAGGAGAGCCCCGCCCCCCTCTACCCTCATCGAATATTAGTGAATGTGTGAGAGTGATCTGGCGACAGCACCCAGTAGTTCACTCCAATTCTCTATGTCCATGAAATCTTGACTTGGTGACCTCCATCTATCAAAAATCATTTTAATCACCAAACGCCTGGGTGAACAGGTACGTTTTTAGCCTAGAATTAAAAACGAGACTGTGTCTGAGTCCCAAACTTGGACTCGAAGGTTATTCCAGAGCTGGGGGGCTACATATGAAAATGCTCTTCCTCCTGCTATAGGTTTATTTATTTATTTATTTTAGATTCTGGGAACCACTAAATATCTAGCACCTAGTGATCAAAGAGGACGTGGAGGTTTGTAAACAGAAGTTCACTAAGGAATAAGGAGGCGAGGCCGTGGTTAGTAAGATTAAGTTAAGTTAGTAAGATTTTAAATTTGGTTTCGGAATTTTGCTGGAAGCCATTTATAATTTGGACAGGATTGGACTGATATGGTTGAATTTTTTAGTTCTAGTAATAAACTAATTGATGTACAATAAATGAAGACTGTACAAAGTACATAGGAAAAAAAATGATAAGTGTATAAGCAGATAAAATATAGAGCCACCTTTAACTGATACATGTGGAAAATAAAGAAAAGTTGTTTTTTTAATTTTTAATTTTTTTGGCGAAATTTGGGGCAGATTTGATCTCCATTGGGAGCTGGTTATTCTAACAGCATCATTAGTATAAGCTGTAGTTGTCTGATGGTCTTAGGTCTAATGGTGTCATGGCACAATCCTGACTGTTGGCATAAATAAGATACATGACACATTAACTGCTCAAACAAAGGGAACACAAAAATAAGACATCCTAGATCTGAATTAATTAGTATTAGTAATGCTCCTGAGGTGGTGGTTGATGGTCTCCGGACTAAAGCATCCACCTACTCCTGGACAGTCTGTCGTGCAATGTGGCATTGGTGGATGGAGCGAGACATGATGTCCCAGATGTGCACAATTGGATTCAGGTCTGGGAAACAGGCGGGACAGTCAATAGCATCAATGCCTTCGTCTTGCAGGAACTGCTGACACACTCCAGCCACATGAGGTCTAGCATTGTCTTGCATTAGGAGGAACCCAGGACCAACCACACCAGCATATGGTCTCACAAGGGGTCTGAGGATCTCCTCTCGGTACTTAATGGCAGTCAGACTCCTCTGGAGAGCACATGGAGGGCTGTGTGACCTGCTAAAGAAATGCCACCCCAACCATTACTGACCCACTGCCAAACCGGTCATGCTGGAGGATGTTGCAGGCAGCAGAATGTTCTCCACGGCATCTCCAGACTCTGTCATGTCTGTCACATGTGCTCAGTGTGAACCTGCTTTCATCTGTGAAGAGCTCAGGGCATCCGTGGAGAACTTGCCAATATTGGTGTTTTCTCGCAAATGCCAAATGTCCTGCACGGTGTTGGGCTGTGGGCACAACCCCCACCTGTGGACATAAGGTCCTCACACCACCCTCACGTTTCAGCAGACACATGCACATTTGTGGCCGCTGAAGGTCATTTTACAGGGCTCTGGTAGTGCTCCTCCTGTTCTTCCTAGCGGTCTTCCACTTCTCCTGATGTACTGGTCTGTCTCCTGGTAGCACCTCCATGCTCTGGACACTACGCTGACAGACACACCAAACCTTCTTGCCACAGCTCACATCGATATTCCATCCTGGATGAGCTGCACTACCTGAGCCACTTGTGTGGGTTGTTGACTCTGTCTCATGCTACTACTAGAGTGAAAGCACTGGCAGCATTCAAAAGTGACCAAAACATCAGCCAGAAAGCAGAGGAACTGAAGTCACCACCTGCAGAACCACTTCTTTGCCACAACAGCATGTGGAATTGATTATCAATCAGTGTTGCTTCCTAAGTAGTGTGATTGATTTGGAGTTACATTGTGTTGAGTGTTCCCGTTATTTTTTGAGCAGTGTATTAATAAACAGATGCAGTACTACTCATCTGACTTCTTCCCCTTCCTGTTGTTCAGGCTGCTGTAAATAAGAACACGCCATAATGGACCTGACACTGAGGAACCGTTGAGCAAGGTACCGTCCCACTAGGTTCCCCAGGTGCTGTGCATTCAACTGCGCTTTGGGTGATGGTGTGTGTTCACAATTCACTTTCAGATGTATTACTAGGAATGTTGGGTGATGGGCCTTAATGTTCTGAATGCCCTAAAAGAAACTGAATGCCCTGGAGCAGGGTTCTTGCTTTTGCTAGTTGTATCAGATGGGCAGGTAAATCATCAGTCTGTACATCACATGATAAAATCTCAGGTGAAAAATGAGCAATTTTCAAGTTGCTAATGATTTCAGGTGGTAAATAATTGTGTGTGCGTGGGTAATGTGGGCCTTTGCCACAGAACATCACACTTGGTAAACAAAGCTATAAAAATTCTCAGTGATGATGAAGTCCCTATAAACCCACACTGAAGTAGAGCCAGAGCCTTGTCTCTTGTTGCTCCAGTGAAAAGAAGCTTTTGGGATTAATTCCTTCTGATCGTCATTTTCCATCAAAATACAGTTTATGTACAACTGCTTTATTTTTTCAGCCTCATTAAAAAAGAGGACATTAAAAATGCACTAATGTTCAGTTTTCCATAACCACTTGTTTGCCCCCTACTGCCCCTATAAGTCAGGTGTTCCCCCAGGCCATGTCTGTCTGGTTTGTTTTTGTTGGTAGTTTATCTGTTCCGTGTTCCATGTCTCCACCCATGTGCAAGTCTTGTGGCTTTAACGTCAGTTGTTCAATCTCTGTTGTATCACCACTGCATCTACATAATGTTGTTACCTACACAAATTATTTCTAGTTCATGTCTGTGAATGTTTATTATCTAATTAAACCCTGTTATACTGTGTTACACTTGCTTCCAGCACAAACTGTTAAATCATCTTTTTGTTCTTATTATACATTTATTTTGGCGGCACAGTGCAAACACTGTCACTGCACAGTAAGAAGGTCCTGGGTTCGATCCCTGGGTCGATTACAGGTGTGGTTTCTCTGGGTTCTCACATTGTCCATAGGTGTGATTTGTGTGTGAATTGTTGTCTCTGTGTTGGCCTCCTGTCCAGGGGGAACTCCATCTTAGGCACATAGGTTGCAGGGAAGCTGGATCCAATCCCAGCTGAATGAAAATGTACACTTTCATGCTTTTTTTTTTAAACAAATCGTCAAATTCACCTTTTATAGCATTTTCTGCATTTTATTTATTATTTTATTCTTATTTAAAGAATGTCTTCAACGGTCGTCTGACAACTGGTGCAGTGATATTTTAAGAGCCAGCTTCTTACTATATATTAAATTTAGTTTAGGCTGCAGTTTTGTTGTTTAAAAAAGAAAATACTAAGAGAAATGATCGCCAGTGTAATGAATGATCCATTCCACAACTCTAGACATTCTTTTTGTCTGAGTAATCTTTAATTTTGCATGAAATATCCCTTCAGTGAACACAAACTCAAAGCGCAAGTGTTTCTACCGCTGTACCTTCCGTACAGTCTGGTTGGAATTGTTTTCCAGCCTTTGTGCAGAGTCCACTGTCAGTTTGATGTGTTCACTGTGTTTTTCCTCTGAAACTGGGATCATTCTGTGAAACACTTTATAAAGTAACCTGAAGAACTTTTTTCAAGTTTTCCAATGGATCAATGGACCAGATACTACCAGCGGCCACAAAGTTTTCACTCCTCAAAAAAAACCTTTTTCCCCATCTGTGGCCACTGTAATCAACATCCAGTCAAAAACTACAGAAACTGCCGTAGACACGTTGGGCCGTGGAGTTCTGAATGCATCCCTTGTTTGAGTTTATGTTGAAATTGTATTTTGGTATGCAGTTTATATCCTGCAGAAATGTGAACAGCCTCAGGGTTGTCTGGAGCATTATCATATACATCGGCTTACATCAGACTGAACGTTCTGTACATTGAATCATAATTTGTAACCCCAGCATTTTAGCATTCCCCACTACCACACCATTCATTTCCTCAGAGAGGCAATATCCTGCTCACGTGGCCACTGGCGCCTCAATGTTCCCCAAGAGCAAACACACCGCAGCCCAACTGTCATGAAAAATAATCCAAAACAGAAATAAATTTAAGTCAGTTTCTCCAAATCTGTCCCAAAGTATAGGTGCTTTGATTGCAGGTATATTGCACCGGCTGTGGATCATCCTAAATGGTAGAACTTCGCTTGACTTGATTTGACACGAGACATGAATAATGCTTTATGCTAAAGCCATAAATGTGATTAAGCTAGAAACATGAAAAAATATGCAATTAAAGGCAGATGCGGACAAAATGCATTTACATGGCCAAAAGTTTGTGGACACCTATTTCTACCTGACAGGTGAATGCACTAAGCACAGTACACTGCTCCTACAGACCCAATGGCTGTGTGCTTATTGTTTGAATGGGTCGTACTGAAGGGCTCACTGACATCGACTCAACACGACTCTACTCACGTTTTTCACTCGTTTTTGTGCTAAATCTGACACTTCGTACTTTTTCTTTGTACCTACTCTATTGTGGTTCCAGCAAGCACTGCTGACTAGTCAGGAAGAATCATTGGATTGGAGGCTGCTATATATACTGTGTGTGTGTGTGTGTGTGTGTGTGTGTGTGTGTGTGTGTACATACATATATAATATAATTTTTTTTCTATACACTTCTCAGTTCACTAATATCATCATCGCTTCTGTTTTCTCCATCACTTGTCTTGTGTCATGTTAATGATAACTTTACAACTGATTTTTTAAAATATTCAAAAGAATTAATAGTGCCACTCTGGGATTTGCTGTATTGTTTCTCTCAAATTAACTGTGATACACACACACACACACACACACACACACACACACACACACACACACACACACACACACACACACACAC
>JBBIGC010147887.1:0-18857 GCA_037576955.1 Lepidarchus adonis | reverse complement strand
TGTTGGATAACGCACAGTTCTCGCGGGATTTCACAACATACTCACCTGCGCATACTCACCATCACCGTCGTGTAAGACAACCATAGTGTTCAATCTCACCTCAACAATGAGGAGCACGCCAGACTAAATGCCTGAGGTTTAAAAAGGGCAAAACTCCTTCAAAATTCTAAGAAATTATGTTCTAATCATGTGCTACTGATGTGCTACACCTGTTTGTGATTTGAGTCAATTTAATAGAGAATAAAGATGAGGGTGTCCTAATTTATCCCTCACCAGAAATTGCATTTTTGTAGAATAACATTTTATAGAAGATTTTGAAGTCAGGTCAAGTACATTTTAGTTGTATAGCGCTTTTTATAACTGTAGTTACAAAGCAGCTTTACAAAGTCCAAGCCCCCAAAGAGCAAGCCAAAGGTGACGGAGTCAATGGAAAAACTCCCTAAACTGTAGGAAGACACTTTGGAGGAACCAAGGCTCAGAAGGGAAACCCATCCTCCTCTGCTCAACAGCTAGAATATAATATAACAAATAGAATTTAATCAATAAATGATATTTTGAGATCATGAAATGATGTTATTCCACTGTCCGAAAAATAGTCTACAAATGGAGGACTTCTAGAACAATTGCCAACATGCCAACACCCACCAGATCCCTCAGATCAGCGAGAGAACAGCGTTTGGAGATTCCACCTCCACGAGGAGTCAAACACCACTACAGACTCTTCTCCTTCATTCTCCCTCACTGGTGGAACGAGCTGCCCGGACACATCAGAACTGCGGAGACTCTCTCCACCTTCAAGTAACACCTCAAGACTGAACTATTCCGCAACTACCTCAGCATCTAAAGCACTTGTATATATGAATAGGACATGTTAACTATGCTGTAGCACCTATCGTCTATTTTAGAATTAATCATAAGCTCTTAATAATAGTGTAGAAATGTGTTTCTCTTTCAGATAGTAATGTTGTAGCACTTACACTGTGTTCTATGACTAAGAAGATTAAGTTGAACTCACTGTAACTCGCACATCAGTATCGTCATGTTCGAATTTATGCTTGATTGTTCCTGTACCTGGAAGTCACTTTGGACAAAAGCGTCAGCCAAATGAATAAATGTAAATAAATGTAAATAAAGAGTCCAGTTTGAAGAGGCGTCTGCAGATCCTTGTGTGCATGTGCTCCTCAGAGTTGAGATCAGAGACATGGTTTTGTCCATATGGGCTCATTCTTAGTAGAAGTGAGGGGGTAAATCATGTCAGGGTTCTTCAGTTTTAATTAGTTGTATTAGTTAGCTTTGCTGTTAGCTAGCTGTTTTTGTTAGCTAGCAGTGTTGTTGGATGATGCACTGTATACATACACCCACTGAACATCACACCTTATTTTACATGAAAAATTCCAGACTCACTTATCCCATGTTCTAAAATTCAGACTACATTATCCCATAGGGGACATTTATTTCTCAAAACTGCTGTTACACCTCTAGAAAGCTTGCCAAAAAAACATTTGTGACCTGCAAATACCGATACAGCACTGTCTGACATTTTGCAAACTGTGCCTTAAACAAACCCCAACCTACCAGAGATCTCACTATTCAGTCCTCGTTCATCTCTCATGCTAAGTATAAGAGCAAGGTCCTTCATTCTTTTTGACAGAACGAAGATAAGAAACAGATCTAATTTTATTCATTGTGACACTGTCTATGCAGTTCCAAATGCACTCCCCAAACATCTACACAAATTACACAAATAACCAACTCTGTGATTGTTAGAATGGTGACAAGTGAATTCCTGAAAAAAGTTCATGCTCTTTCTTCTTCCAATTCATGTGCAATGTAGCTCAGCTCGATTAATGAGTGGGTGTGAGAAAGTGTGAAAGTTAGCACCAGCATCAGAGCCCAAGGGGCAAAAGAGCTGGAGTTGCATGAGGCTGCACTGACATGACTTGTTGGTATGGGGAAATTAGCCCATTTACTTCTATTATTTCCTTCAAGCAAATCCTACAACAACTTATGAAGTCAGTGGCCTAGATCAGCGGTCCCCAACCTTTTTTGCGTCACAAACTGGTTTAATGTCAGACAATATTTTCATATTTTAAGGTATCGCAGAAAATAAATACAAGAAAATAAAATATGATATGATCAAGACAAAAACTGTGGTATTTTGTAAATATAATAATAAAGGTGAATCCACTGTGTAATTATGTAACTTTATTAGCCGTGTTCTCCTGAAATGCGCCAACATTGAGAGTAAAATCCTCTTCTCCGTCCCGTACTCTGGTTGCTATGGTAATGCAGGAACATGCGTCAGGAATAAGACAGACCAGGGGTGTCCGAAGTCGGTCCTGGAGGGCCGGTGTCCTGCACAGTTTGGCAGTTCCCTTCCTGAAGCACACTCCCTGAAACTGGCAATTAACAGGTGAGGCCAACCAGGTGTGCTTGATTAGGGAAATCACCAAACTGTGCTGGAGACCGACCCTCCAAGACTGGAACTGGACACCCCTGACTGAAGTAACAGAGAAACTTCTGTCATTTACCAAAAAAAAAAGCCTGTTCAGACTCAGATAATAAATCAAACGGAAACGATGCAAGTTATTTATTCTTTCTGTGCGGCCCGGTACCAAACGACTCACGACCCGGTACCAGTCCGCGGCCCAGGGGTTTAGGACCACTGGTCTAGATTAGCATGATGACAGCAAACACCTCTACAGATCTACAGACCTGAAGTCAACAGAAGACAAAACTTTGTTTTATGAAAGAACAAATATACTGCCACCAACTAGTAAGACATTAAAATGATGTATCATTACATCATTCCAGCAACCTCATTTAGACCTTCCAGGACCTCACATCCATCACCAACATAAACTAGATACAAGCAACCTGCTTGACAGGTGCATACTTAAATGGTCCACTGACAGCCACTGCATTATAGTACATGTATTATAAAGCAAGTGCCACAGAATTATATGATGCAATTAACCAACATACTGAATGCACAAGAGGTCTTGTGAATGTTTCAGGGGAAAACTACAACAACAAGTTTAAGATATGAAATGCAAGGAGTTTAGAGACATTAACTGTTCTTTGTATACAGGTGGTTGTGATGCAGGTGGATGGCATGAAACTATCTGGATATGGAGAATGAAAGGACACTCAATAAGAGTAGTCGAAGGTTCCAAGTATGACCTTACTGACTCCAAAGCTGTTAAGCTTCATCAGGAGATGCAGTCCCTGCTGGCATCTATCTGGATGTCCTCAAAATCAGTGACAAAATTTAGTGATCTGTCAAAAAAATGGTGCCCAGGTATTTGTACTGCTCCACACTTTCACTTTCACTTTCTACTGCCTCCTCATGAATAGTGCTGACATTTCTTGCTGTCAGCTCCTGCTTTTTGCTAGACAAGGTCACCACCATGTGAGATGTGAGGAGCCAGTGAGCAGAGACAGGAGAACTGTGTCATTGACATACTTTACCAAGTGACAGTCTGGGTGGGTGGTTCTGCAATCACCGGTGTAGAGGATGAACAACAAAGGAGAAAGGACACAGCCTTGAGGGGTGTCTGTGAATGTATACAAGAAATGCCAGCACGATCTTCTGAAAGCCATAAGAGGTGTGAAATGGGCGCACAGTTTAAATGCACAAGAGATGTGTTTGGAATGTGGGGAGTAATACAGAAACGAATGGATTACAAAACACTACCAGTGCTCCTACAGAGCCACATGACACGAGTTTCACCATTTCTGTTGTGGATGTTGCTGATCCAGATGGACTCTCAGCCCGGGTAAAGGACTAAAGCAGGGGTCGGCAATATTTACTATTAAAAGAGCCATTTTTACCCCACTCTTCAACTAAAGATAGATAGTCTAGAGCCACAAAACATAACACAGCTTATAAACTTCTAAAAGTTAAAATCTCTTTATGTTACCCGTTACAACAACTAAACATGAGAAACAGAAGTGCAGTGTGCATGTGTAGGGATACTTTGTAATAAATTTCACACTGAACTAAGCACACCTTTTTGAGCCCTTCCCGTATTTGTGTACAATTAAAACAAAACAGTCCACTTAAATGTAAAAAAAAAATAGTTGAAGCAGTTTTAAAAAAGTAAACATGAAATTAGGCTTACTGGTTATTTTTTGCCATTTTAATGGTGCCGCCCTCAACAGTCATTAGAGAGAGAAGCATTTCTTTAATATTCTGAATAATTTGCTGTTTTTGAATTTGGAGAATAGATGATCTGATATTTTTTATGAAAATGTTTTTATGTATTCTGCGTTTATGATTAGCTTCCCCCTCCTTACGATATCATGAGCTGCCACAAAACTAGCAGCTCGACTTGTTGAGTTGTTCTTGAAAGTATATTTGCTCTGCTCAACATTCCGTGATATTTCCGAAATTGCTCTCTTTCGCCATCTTTAGGTAGATTATTTTCAGAAATTGCTCAGTGCTTGTTTTGAAAATGTCTATCAACATTAAAAAAAAATTTTGTTAGCTTTTCACCACATATCAAATACACAGACAAGCCTGTGTAGTTGGCATTGAAGGCAAAGGAATCTGTCTATGCAGAATTAAACTTTTATTCACAGATTTTTCTTCAGGGATGTATTCATGATTCGCTTACCGCAGGAGTCGCACACTCAAGAAGTCGCCTGGAGGCAAAGGCGATGGCTATAGATGTGGATGTGACGCATATTTAATTTTACAAATGATTTAAACTTTTAAAAATGTAATGTTAAAGTATCACCTCAAACTCCAACATAACTGTATAACAAATAATATATAAACAAACATTTTATTAATAAATAGGGCCAAACAGAGCCACAAAAAGAAGACCGAAGAGGTTGCTGAACCCTGGCCTAATGGTATGCAGTGAGCAGCTGACCGCTGTCTTCACTGAAACCTCTTTACAGAGCTCAACTGTCCCTATCTGCTTTGCCATCATTGTTCCAGTCCCAAAGAAAGACAAAGCATCCTGTCTGCCAAGTGTCCTGACTATCGTCCTGTAGCACTAACCTCCATTGCAAGGAAATGCTTGGGAAGGCTGTTGCTGGGCCACATTAAGGACCATCTGCACCCTCCTCAGTTTGCATACTGCCACAACAGATCAACTGAGGATGCGATTTCTCACACAAGTCACACCACCCTGGCACACCTGGAAAACAAAGACGGCTAAGCTAAGCTGTTATTTGTGAATTACAGCTCTGAATTTCACAGTCATTGCCCCCAAGCTGATCCAGAAGCTACAGGGACTGGGAATCAGCACCAACCTGTGCAACTAGATCCTGGAGTTTCTCATCAACAGGCCACAGCATGTAGTAATTGTAAAAAAAAAATCTTGATCCTGAACACTGGCACCCCAAGGTTTAGTTGAAAGCCCATACTTGTTTCCTTGACACATAACTGTGACATAGGATGAATTCCATCACCATTATTGGGCCTGATCCCAAACTGTGACATAGGATGAATTCCATCACCATTATTGGGCCTGATCCCAAACTGTGACATAGGATGAATTCCATCACCATTATTGGGCCTGATCCCAAACAATGATGAGACGGCCTATAGGGAGGAGGAGGCTGAAAAAGTGCAAAAGAAAGAGTGAAAGTGCCCTGAATATTTAATAGGGTGTCATAACTTTTTCACATAACTTAAATAATCTGCATAATATTTAACATTTAAGAACACAAAGTAGTGCTAGAAGCAAGTGACCAAAAGCTAACAGCTATCATGAACAATCATTCATTTTCATTGTCAACACCAGGTCCTTTACAGACAATGGGTTAATGTATATAAGAAAGATCCACATTTAAACCATAATGACATGACAAGATTGCAGAGAGAAAGATCCCATTATATGTAAATATAATTATATGTCTATTAAATTCTATATGTCTTGTAAATATATATATATATATTTTAAATTATTAACATTTTAATAATTAACCCTTATAGGCAATATTAATGATTAAAACTACACACGTATTTAAAGTAGAATTTCATCCTTTTTTCTGGACAATTACAAATCAAAACCTGTGACTACACAGGCTAGGTCATCACATGCAAAAACTAATTATGGAAACCTAAATCACAGAAAAATGGATGGGTAGTAAAATGCTGTAAATGCATTACATGTTTGTTACGTCATCTTGTGATTAAAACTTTTTTTTTTAGTGTAGGCTAGTGTTTGACAGCCTGTGAGTCTTTCACAAACTCTGTTTATGTATGTTAAAGGTCATTCCTGGACAACTTGTAATGACATACATTGAATGCTTCATCAGTTTCTCTAAACTTCTACCCACCTCTATATTTTCTGAACACCTACTCCAAACACAACCTGAGGATCAAGTGCCAAGATGATCTGACCACTCAAAAACAAGCATCTGCTTTGTGATAAAGGCAATATCACAATTTCCTTGAGTTACACACAATAAATGCCTGACAAAAATGTTAAGATTTTAAGAGGACTATACAAACAACTAAGCTAACTAACTACTGTGGGGCAGTGGCGGTTTGTGGGGCAGTGGTGGCCTAGTGGTTAGGACTTTGCCACTGCGATCAGAAGGTCACAGCACCACTGAGGAACCCTTGAGCCCCACTTCACTGCTCCCTGGGCTCTGATAGCTGCCCGCTGCTAAAATGCAGAGAACAAATTTCGTTGTGTTGCACTGTGTGCAGTGGAGTAATTACAATCACGAATCACTAAACATCTGTCTTCATAGAAGTGCACGAAGTGCACTAGTGTAATTAAGTACTGTGACACTGTGTTACAGCAATGCAAAAAAAAGACTGAAAATGTTAAAATGTACTAGGGTGAAAGAAATCAACATACACATTTGTGCTGAAACTATTCCTTTTCATTTTATTTGATGTCCTGCAAGTAGATAATATATTCTAGAATAATTTATTGAATCACAATGACAACAGTATAAGTGACATAATATAGTAAAATAACACAATGAGTGGTACAAATGTACTCAGAAGCCACAAAAGAAGTGTTTGAGGCTTTTTGGTAGGACACGAATAGACATCGTTCAACAAGATTAGGGGTGGGAATCGCAGGGTCTCTCACAAAACGATACAATACATATGTGGCCCACAATAACAATAATATCGTGATACCATGATTTTGCGCTAATTTATATATATCGCATGACAAATACGTAGTGCTAAAACACAGAAATGCGATGGTGCGTTATTAATTTACATAAGTAACAGCAATGCTATTGTTACCTTTCCCATTCTTGCTTTGCGACCACTGTCGGAAGCGCAGAGCAATGGCTTCTTCAGTGTCAGAGCTTTACTTTTGTTCCCCTTTGTAGCATCATGCTACAAACATAGTCAAACGAATACTACACCGTGCATTGCTCCCCATTAAACATGCAACAACACACACAAAGCAATACATTCTCTTGCCACGCGCTGGGGGAACATCCACGCTCTGTTCCAATGTTCTAAAAGCCAAACTCAGACTGGGGCATCTCAGTGCAGTTTGAAAGTTTAGAGCATAACTCAAGCTGTTGACACGTCTTCTGCTCTCAACCAAGTCTCCTGGACTCAGTCAAGCAGCGCCACCCTGAGGAGAGAAGCAGCGACGCCGGTGAGTCAACTTGTTGGAGAATGTATATCCATTTAATTATCGATATTACCAATGGAATATCGATTATTTATTGCATGAGCAATGACGACGATATATCGCAATATCGATATTGTGGCCCACCCCTAAACAAGATGGTAATGCAAAACGAATAATGTGTCCCCCTCACACAAAGGAAAATTTTTCATTGAAATGAAAAGCATTTTGTGCCACCGTGTTCTGCAGTTCTTTGTTGCTTAATGACTAGAGCACTTCTGTCATATCTGTCTACCTATACAAGCAACACACCAACACTGAATCAGCTACACAGAATTTGCATAGTGGGGGTATTGGTGATGATAGTGGTGGTGGTAATCAAAAAAAGCTTTGTCTCCGACTTCTTTATCTGTGAAACCTTTTCTTTTTACTAATGAGACTACGAATTAAAAATAATGTATTATCCATTGTGTGTACATTGAAAGCTGGCGATGGCGGAGGGTAAATCTTGGGAGGAAACAAGCTGCACCAAACCCTGCACTGTTAACAGTGGCTGGTCTGCTTCAGTCTACGACTGACAAAAGAAGTGTTTTTTTATTGACAAAGGGGAATGATCTCTGGCTATTCTGTAGCTGCAATGACATATGCTTATTTTTAACTGCGTTTACTTAAAATTGTCTCATACTTGTGAGGAGTCGAGGCACGTTTATGGTCTTATTTCCAGGTGTATGCTGACAGTCGTTACTCAGATACACCGCACAGGCTATTAAAAAAAAACAAAATGTGTGAACACGGCGTAAATGATTGCTTATGAAAGCATGGGAATCTACGTTAACGAATTTATATAGGTTGCATGCAACGGTTGCCTGCATCATGACACCCCGAGTGTGTCTGGGGTTTTTGGGTGTGTTTCGCTGCAGCTCTCATCGCCAGGGCCCGGCGCGAATCCGCGATCTGTCTGTCGCCGCCTAAACCGCGCTCTCTCCGGCATCAAGCTCAGCCAGAGACCGAGGAGTAAACGAGGCCCATTTTAGGGTGGGGAAGTCAGACAAACCCTATCGCCATATAAACCACACTTTTGATGCTGTCGAAGAAAGAAGGAAATGGTATACGCAAAAAAACGTGCCGTTAAAACGAAACCAAAGTCACAGCATGCTCGGTTAAGAAGAAGGGCGTTAATGAATCCGAGATTCGCCGCCAGTGAGGGGTGAAAAAATAACCCAGCTAGCCAACTGAGAAACTGCTTAGCATTAGCCAGCTAACAGAAAGCTAACGTAACCCAGCTGAATACCCGACACGCTTTACAAACTAGGCTTATTTTGTTTGGCTGCTGAGAAAGGACAGTGGCTAGACCTGTCCCCGTCTCCGGCAGAGCGCTCCGCTCCAGAAATGGGTCAATAAGTAGAGTGGGCACGAGCTGCTAGGTTGCTAGGTAACATTAGCAACCTCATATAGTAAATAAGGCAACGCTTCTCTGTGGAGGACCACAGCACCCTACTGTCGAATCCTCCTGTACAAAGCACCCAAGCGGATCTCTCTGAACCATGCACAGAAGGGGATATGAACTGCAGTACCAGAGCTCCATATTACTGAAGTGCACAAATGTATTTATTATACACTAAGTTTGTAGAATCAACTTAAAGCCACTAGTTTCAACACAAAACACATGACTCACAATTTAGCATATAATTAACGTGTTTTTGGAAGAAGAAAAAACAGTATCTATATCCCATACCGTTGGTTAGTTCAGCGATGTGAAGTGCTAGCTCACGGTCAAGCTCTGGGAGAGAGCTGTACAGCTAGTTTAGCTTAACCTGCTTCACCATTCGCCAATTTTCAGTTAATAACACCTGTAAACTTACCTGTCAGGTCTTCTCCATCACCACACGTTGCTTGTCAATGGGGGCCCGGCGTGTGTAACTCCGAATATCATAGACAGATGGCTTTAATCTTACGCCTGATTCTTTGGGTGGTGGGTCTCTCAACGCCTAGCTAAACAAGCTAGCAAGCTAACTGACTAGCCATGCAGCTTTGCGACTAAATCTTGGAGCAGCCTAATGGGCTAACAGATTTCTCCAATAAGAAACCGTTTAAGGGTTAAGTTTTATATTTAAAAAGTTCCACGTCCAGCCTGATCTGTTCCGTTACTTCGCAGCACTGCGGTTAGCATAATGCTAGCTACGCCTTCTCGTTTAAAGCCAGTACATTTTTCGTTTTTCCACAGCACAGCCTCCTGTTCCACGAGCTGCCCCAGATTACCCCGCCTCCCCTAATCCCATTTGCGGTGAATGTCGATCAATCGGATCATGGGGACCAATAAGAAAGACAGAAAAGTGTAGGGGAAGCAGGTTAAGATCTCTCAACCCTAGTATTCACCTACTGTACACCTGCCCACCCAAAGGATATTTGAGTGGAGGACCATGAGACCTGCAACGTCAAGTGTCGAAATTCAGACTCTCTGTATTACCCACTCCAGTCTATGATGAATTAAAAGCCAATGGGTAGCTCAATAAGGCACCAAACTAACACACTGACATAATAAAAGCTATGTTTTATGATGTTTGTTTGTGTGTGTGTGTTTGTGTCTGTGAACATGCTTATGCCAGGGATTAGGGTGACAGCAGGGGTTTTGCAGATAAGCCCATCCGCACCCACACCCGCACACCCACTGCAATATCCCCACAAAGCTGACCAACATCTGTCACACCACCTCTTGGATCCAAACAACACAAATATACAGTGATGGGATGAAAAACACACAAAAGCACCAGCGTAATCACACACAGATGCCTGGACTTGTTAAACTGATCATGTGTCAGATGCCAAATAAATTAATGATGAAAGACAATGACAGTAAGACCACCCTGTGTTTTCTAAGAGTGACGGATGTGTGTTTCAGTGTTAACATTCAATAACAACAACTGATAGAGCAAGCAGAAGATTTGAGCATATTTGTGGAGGTTGTCACATAATGGCAGTGGCTGGGGCTCTTCTCAAAGATTTAAAAGGCTGACATGGGACTAACTGCCCTGATACAACAACAACAACAACAACAACAACAACAACAACAACAACAACAACAACAACATAGTAACAGAAATAACATCAAGGAAACTGCATACCAACTATTATGCAGACACATTGCTTTGGGATGGAGTGAAGAGGCAAAATACACAAGATTATGAGAACATAGTAGCTGTAGATGAGAGAAAAATCACATGAAGTCCTGTTCGCTGTTCACAAAAAGACATACAGACGTAGCACACATACATCAACATCAAGGACTGTGAAATGTAAGCAGCGTTAATTCCAGAAAATAATGCTGGTATAATATTTTGTCCCACCCCACTGACCCTCCCATTGTATTTGAGAGGGTAAGAACATGTTAGTTAAGTTCAGTGCTAGTATTTTACACAGCACAAAGTGATTGTTGGCCATTGGAAATACATAACATAACATTACATACTGTAAATTAACATACTGTAACATAACATAACATAACATAACATAACATAACATAACATAACAACATAATATTTGTGCAAACAGTAATGTGGACTAGTAAGTATATCCAATGGAAACTGTTATTATTTTACAACATATTTGAATAAGCAAACATTTCACACTCTTTAATACAGTTCCTACAGATAAAGGTGATCATACTCCAGCAAATCACAATTTGTAGTACAAATGTGGTTATTTTCAAAATGTAAAAAAAAAGATAACTCACATAAAAGTAAGTACACCTTTACATTCAACACCTTTACATCCCTAAAAGGAACAACAAGTGTTTCAGCTTAGGTGCCATTGAAGAGAAGCTTCTTGTTACAGGTGGAACCTGACTTATTTAAACTTGACATCTAGGATCTAGTGTTCTCTTTGCTGTTGAAATGTGCGGTGTCATTTTGCCAAGATCTAAAGAACCCGCTAAGAACAATTTGTTAATTTTAAACTCACTCGCTAGCCACTTTATCTAAGGCCCACCACACTGTTGTACATAAAACTGTATGTACATTGATATACACAATTTTCTGATTACACCTCTTGGCTGGATATTTTGCAAATTGTGTAGGACTCCCCAACATAGCAGGTTAATTGCCTTATGTTCCAGGATGCCCTCATGTCTGTGCTAACTCCTGGCTCTCCCCTTTAGCTGTGTTGTCATAGAGAGTCTTGCCGGAGCTCCGGCATGCACTCAGACTACAATGCTACCTTTGAGATACCAGTGATCATGTTCCACTCTGCTGACTGGACCATGCATGATTCAGACCAATGCTGATACGCTGGAACCCACTAACTCCTACTGAGGAGAACCCATACAGACAGAACCATGCACCACTTACCTGATCTTAACTCTGAAGCTCACCTGTACATAAGGAACTGCAGATGCCTCTTTAAACTGTTATCATTGTTCCCTCTGTTATTTATTTATTTATTTATTTATTTATTTATATTCTTTGATTGTTATTACTGTCTGGTGCTGACTAGAGGAGGATGGATCCTCTTCTGAGCCTTGGTTTCCACCCAATGTTTCTTCCTACAGTTTTTCCTCGCCTCTGTTGCCTTTGGCTTGCTCATTAGGGGCTCGGATTGCTTAGTGACAATGGCAGTTGTAAAAAGCCCTATATAAATAAAACTGACTTGACTTGACTAGTCATACTGACTTGTATCAGTCCCAGCAATACTGCTGTGTCCTGATATACTTGTTCCAGTTTGAGTGTCACTGCTGAGCTAAGGAAGGTCCAGCCACCAAATTTTACCTGACCAACAGCAATCCAGAAATTGATTATTGTTGAATGGGTTATGTGTGGGCTGAGAGGTTGTGCTTGACAACTGAGGGGCTATAAAGTGGATGGGGGCAGTACAGTGGTGCAGAAGTTAGCGCTGTCACCTCACAGCAAGAAGGTATTAGGTTCAATCCTGAGGCCAACCACAGGTGCCACTCCGTGTGGAGCCTGCAAGCTCTCCCTGGACTTCCTCTGGGTGCTTCAGATGATTCCACTATCACAAAAATACTACATGTCGAAAATTAGGGGAAGAGTTTTAAGAATAATCTGGGCATAGTATAAACTTACCACAATCATCCATAACATTAACACCACTGAGGGTGAACGTTTACCATTGTGATCACACACACAAAGCGCACCACAATGACATGCAACCTCTACATTTAACACGTCCACATTTGGAGTGGGCAGCTATTAACAGCACCCTGAACCTGTGACCTTCCAATCCCCAGGGTCAGGTCATCCACTAGGCCACCACTGCCCACAGTCTAATAACACCTAGTTAGTTAGTTATTTCATTACAATGGCACCAGTCAGTGGGTTGAAGCATGTTGGAAGTGAAGGTTTGCATATGTTTGGTTCAGCTCCACAAAAGAACCACTGTGGTTTAAAATGTTAATGCTGACTCTGATAGAAAGAGGTCAGAACACACAGTGCACCACAGTCAGAGCTGGTCTGCCTGAATGAGGGGGACCTCATGATGCTTTGGACAAAGCGTCAGAAACATGAATAAATGTAAACGTTGTTAGCACAATGCTAGCGCAGCTTGCTAAGTGACAAAGGGAGCAGAAGTGAAGACCCTGAAGCTGAAGTAGCCGTTGCTCTGAGCTTCCGATCGTGGTCGCAAAGCAAATATAGGAAATGTGACAATTGCATTGCTGTTACTTAAATAAATTAATAATGCATCCCTGTGTTTCTGTTTAATATCGCTACGTCATTGTCGTGCGATATATCGATTATCGCGATAATGCAATATTATCGTTGTCTTGGACCGCATATCGCATAGTATCGTGAGATACCCTGCGATTCCCACCCCTAATTCTGATAATAAATAAATGTTCTAACATTTTCCTTTAAAGTTCACTGGCATAGTTCAGAGCTTATTGTTTCATAAATGATGCCTTGCTTTCCTGGCCCAGATGAAGCAAAACAGGCCCAAACCATGATACTATCACCACCATGTTTCACAAATGGAAAAATGTCCCTGTGCTGCAATTCAGTGCGATCCTTTCTCTAAATATTGTGCTTCTCAGTTAGCTAAAAAAAAAAATATATATTGCACATTTTCATCCATAAAACGTTTTTTTCGAGCAGCTTCTGACTTGTCTATATGATCTTTAGGAAACTACAGAGAGCCATAACTTTCCTCTTGCAACCATGCAATACATGCCATTGTTGTTCAGTGCTTCAGAGAGACTGTTTTTTTGTGTTTTTTTTTACTGTACAGTAGTTTTAGGACAGGCTTTTATGATTCCTCAGTCTGGTGATTTGTTTAGTCATGTGTTTTTGACACTTCATGGTCATTTGCCAATATGTAATATTGGATAATTTTTCTCAATAAATAAATGAGTACAATATTTTTGTCTCATTCAAACAACTTTGATTTTGGTTCTTTTTCTTCTTCTTCTTTTTCTTCTTCTTCTTCTTCTTCTTCTTCTTCTTCTTCTTCTTTTTTCTTCTTCTTCTTCTTCTTCTTCTTCTTCTTCTTCTTCTTCTTCTTCTTCTTCTTGCCTTGCCTTGTGATTTGAGATACTTAATTGTGCTTTGTGATTCTTATTTGTGATACTTGTATTTTTCTTTTAAATGTATATTTTCTTGCACTTACTTCGACACCGGCAAACCATTACATATGGTTATATATTTTTAGATTTTTAATTACATTAAAGTCATATTAAATGGGGTTCGAGTTCATCTGTGAAATAAACCTGAATTAAAAAGTTATATATTGCACATTTTCATCCATTAAACATTTTTCAAATATTGCGAGAGAGGTCTACATTTGCCTGGGGTTCCTTTATTAACTCTTAGACTAACAGACCTTACTCTTGGAGTGGTCTTTGTTGGTCAAGCACTCTTGGGGAGGGTACCAGCAGTCTGGAATTTGATCCATTTGTACACACTCTGTCTGACTGGGGATTGCGGAGAACAAACATGTTTGAGATAATTCTGTAACCTTTTTCAGGATGAAGAGCGTCAACTCCACAACAACAGGGTATCAACTCATGCCTGTATGCCATTGAAAACACCTGATTCTATTTCACCATTTAAAAACTGTTAATGCTTGAGGTTCACATACATTTGCCTCTTACAGATATGATTTATGGATAATTTTCTTCTGCTTCTTCTTCTTCCTCTTCTTCTTCTTACATACAATATAACAGGGGACACTTCCCTACCACAATTTTGTGGATAGCCACCTTATCCCCACCATGTTTTGAGCTGATATGCTGCTCTCATCAACAAATATGATTCATTTACAGTTCTGTTTAACTTGCTAAATTTAGTTTGGTGTTCTCCTGACTGTTGAGGTGAGAGTGAACACCATGGTGAGATCAAAAGAGCAGCCTGAGGCCTTCAGAAAGAAGATTTTAGCAGCTTATAAGTCTGAGAAGGGTTTTAAAAATGATCTCAAAAGAATTTGCAATCATCAATTCCACTGTCTGGAAAATAGTGAAGGACCGATGTCAGAGACTGGTAGATTACTACAAGTGTCTCACTGCGGTTATTTCAGCCAAAGGACGTAACACTAGGTATAAGGTGGTAGGGTGTCCTAATCTTTTCCTCAGTTAGAATATACATTTTTGTTGATATCTTTTGTTTAATGAATAAATCAAGGTTATTTTTTCTTGTTTTCCTGCAATTAAAACACTTTTTGTTCCAGAGATAAATAAAAACAAGGTTAGACATTGATGTGAACATTTCTTAATTTAAAAAGTGTCCTAATTTTTTTCAACATTCTGCATTTTTGGCATTTATTTTCAGAGAACTGTGAAATTATTGTTTAAACTAATTCCCCACATACAACAGGCATAGCGGCATTAGAGTGTGTTGCATAAATGTCAAAGCATGCTAGCCTTTACTTTCTGTCCATTGCTTAACTCACAGAGAAATCACCATTTGTTATGTTGGACATATGTTGGAATAAAAATAGCTCTTGATGCCTTTGCTGTGGTGGTTCACTGTGGCAACACTCTCGGCAGCACTAACAGACAACTGTTAACAATCAGACAATAGTTTAGTTTTGGAACAATCCCACATTGCAGTCTCTTTAAACATTTTCTGGATGATGACCTCTCTCTTACATTTGCAGTTAGTTAGAACTGTAACCTAAGTAACAACAGAACTGGGCCTACACAGTAGCTGTCTGCCTGAAACAGATTACAAATGTGTATTTTTTCATTTTTTCTTCACATTCATACTGAAAAGGTGAAACTTTTGTCACCAAAGAAAAGCTTGTATCCTTGGGGTTTTTAACTATTTAAATTTATTAGCTACTGTTTACACTGTTATGAAATTTCACAAAGAACAGTACAATAGAAATGGTTCAGAAATTATTCAATATAAAATCGTGTTGCATTAATTAATATTAAAAGTTAACAATGAATTTGCAAGTATTCAGTAATGAAAACAAAAGGACATTGCAAACTTCCCTCACTGACCACAAGAGGGCATTAGCAGTTCAGCTTTATTATGTTATACTGCCTTTAGCAGCCACAGCAGCTTTTTGTATAAACTATTCTGAGGAACCTAAATGCTTTTGAGGAATTTCAGTCCATTTTTCTATACAAAAGAGGTTCAACTCTTAGCTGTTGGTGGCTTTCCTCATATGAACAAAATTTTAATTGGATTACGGTCACGACTTTGACTTGGCCATTCAAAATCATTCACTTTACTCTTCTTTAACCAATATACAGTCAAGGCAAACCCTGTTAGCTCGCCCCCATGTGTCCCAGCCCTTAATGTGGTGAGAGACAGGGGTGGCGAGCTATCGGATCACAGGGGTCATGGTTACGGTGCTGGTTCTCTTTTTTGCAGCCTTTTTCTGTCGTATAGTATTATGCAGCTGAATGTCTACTAACTGCTTTATGGTAATACTGGACTCCCACAAGAGACACTCACATTCGCTATATTCGCACTGCACATTCATGTTGCTGCATGACACTGTGATAAAGTTGTTAATAAAGCCTGCACAGCATCATTACATGTATGAGTTAATCGGGCATGAGTTATAGATGGAGAAATACACACACCGGACACGTTACACACGTGGCGAGGGCAAGAAGCGAGGTTGGCGGGTTAACGGGGTAAATAACATGGAAGAAATTTCTGTTCTGCAGCCTTTAATGGGGAAAGGCGAGGTTGGCGATATATAGGAGACCAAGTTAACAGGGTTTGACTGTAGCTGTGGTGGTCCAGGTCCGAGATGCAGCAAAATAGGTCCAAACCAGAACACTCCCACCACAATGTTTCACAGATAGTATAAGATTCTTGTAACAGTCCTCATTTAAGCCATACATTTGTCCACATGCAAAGTGTAAATAGTTAGCAATATTTGTAGGGGGTGGGGTTGGGGGTGGAGGACAGTGGATTTCTCTTAGCAACTCTGTCATACACATCATTGCTGTTCAGTGTTCTCCTGATAGTGGACTCATGAACAACAACTTTTGCCAATGTGAGACATACCTTCAGTTGCTAAGAAGATGCCCTGGGTTCCTTTGTAATCTCTCAGACGATCATACGCATTGCAGCTGGAGTTATTTTTGATGGCTGACCAATTCTGGGTGGTATATAAATCTTAAAATTCTTCTTTTTGTACACAATATGTCTGACTGTTGATTGGTGAAGCCCATAGTCTTGTAACCTCTTCCAGCTTTATGGGCATCAACATTGTTGAGTCCTTGAGTCCCTGAGTAATTTTCAAGACCTAGATTCGTTCCTACAATATCACCAATGTATCAGCTTTTAGCTACATGGGAACACTGAACCTAGTCTGCAATATCTACAATAACCCACCAGATTAACAAGCAAATGGTGCTTGGAAATTCCATCCCCAGGTGGAATCAAATACCACTCTTTTCAAAAAGTATCTTCCTTTGTTTTTAGGTGTAATGCACTGCCCAGCAACATCAGAACTGCAGAGTTTCTCACCTCAAGACTCAACTGTTCCAAGTGCACTTTAGCATCTAAGCCCATTGGACACATACAATCTTTATCTGTCTGAATACTGCCTAGAGAGTAATTTTACACTCATAGTTCATGTTGTAGCACTTGCTATCTGCATTTAATGTAAAAGAGGACTTTGTTGAACTTCTTTCTACCATTTAATAATGAAGAGGAATGTGTTAGACTTCTTTGTAGCAGTTCCAGATAGTAATGTACCATTTATAGTTCATGTTGGTGCACTGTATTTACCCCATCTGTATTTAATGACTGAAAGGAATGTGTTGAATTTCTTTGTAGCACTTACATCAGTGTTGTCCTCTGCAAATAAAATGCTTGATTGTTCCTGTAGCTAAAAAGTTGATTTGGACAAAAGTGTCACACAAAAGAATTTAGTGAGGTTGGAGGTTGTTGCTCAAAATCTCACAATACATGGCCCCATTCATTAATACAGTGCAATCGTCCTGTCCTCTTCACAGAAAAACACATGAGGCCTTCACCCCCATGCTTCACAATAGGGATGGTGTTCTTCTTCATCCTTCTTTTTCCTCCAAAAAGTTCTACTTTTGGTCTCATCTGACCACATGACTTTCTCCTTCTTCAGATGGGCCTGCACATGTGATGACTTGAGCAGCAGAACCTAACCTGTTTAATGCATGATTTGAAACCATGACGGCATAGTGTTCTACCAACAATGACCTTTGAAACTGTGGTCCCAACTTTCTTCATGTCATTGACCAGCTCCTCCCATGTAGTCCTGGGCTGATCCCTCACCTTTCTTATCATCAGTGATTCCCCACGAGGTGCGATCTTGCATGGAGCCCCAGTCAGAGGGAGACTGACAGTCGTCTTTAGCCTCTTCAATTTTCTAACAATTGCTCCACAGAGTGGAGTAGAGGTGGACTTTTTAAAAGCAATTTAACAGATCTTTGAGAGGCAGAATTCTTGCTGATTGCCAGGTGTTCAAATACTTATGTTCCTCACTGTATAACAGACTACCCCCAAAATAAGGTTTTAATTAATGGCACCTAATCTGGAACACTTGGTTCTAATTTTATGAATGTGATAAATGTAAGTGTAAAAATTATTACAAGTTTATCGCTTTTATCTGTAATAAACAACATCAAATGTTTGCTCAAAAATGTACAAAAAAAGAACAACTTCCATTACTGTATATATGTTTCTTTTTTCACATGACTTTAGCTTGTTGAATATTCCATTCGTATCTCCCACACACACACACCTACACACACCTACACACACCTACACACACCTACACACACACACACACACACACACACACACACACACACACACACACACACACACACACACACACACA
>JBBIGC010147849.1:0-11784 GCA_037576955.1 Lepidarchus adonis | reverse complement strand
TGCAATAACTACTCACTACCAGTCTGGACATACGGTGCAATAACTACTCACTACCAGTCTGGACATACGGTGCAATACCACTACTGCTAGTCTTATTATTATTTATTCCATTCATTTTATTTTTATTCTTTTATTGTAATCAATAAAATTAGTTTTTATTCCATAGTCTACTTATCCCAAACTAGTTATTCTACTTATTCCACCCTAGTTATACCTTACCTTTGTATTTCATCTTATAGTATTTTTTACCTTAGAGTATTTTTATCTTAGGTCTGTATTGTCTCCATGTGCGGTCGCTGCATTTCCTCTGGGACAAAAGGTTTTCTAAATTGAAATGAAACCAAGTGTTTAAGTACTGACAATCACGATATGCTCAGAAAATGGCATTTTAGCCACAATATCACGATAATAAATATCATTGTATTGCCCAGCTCTATCCTAAAAAAATGCTAAAATTTTTTCTAGTCCAGCAATACCTAAACCAAAAGTGCTGCATCATGTAACGTGTAAGAAAGCCCAACGCACTGCTGTAGGGAACGTCCACTCTAACAGAACCTCCTATAGAGAGAACAGCAGCCGCTTCAAACGCCTATAGCATCTTCACTGAAGAGCCTATAGCAGTCACTGAGCTGTAGGCAGGGAACATTTTCTTCTCCGTCAGACAGGAGCCGTGCTCTTTAATGCCCGCCCACCCCCACCCGCCTCGTTCATTCACTCCCAGCTCCTTCTCCTCGCTCTCTTCCCCCTCCCTCCTTCCCTCCCTCCTTCCCTCCCTGAGTGCTGAGCTCCAGCCGCACGCCGGCCGCTCGCTCTCGTGTTGACATCGCTCCAGCAGACCAGATAAAAGAGCCCAGCTGAGTGCCACACGCGCTGCCACCCCTCCGCTCACTCACTCTCTCTCTCCCTCCAACACACACACATCCACCCTCCCCTCTCCCTCTCCATGCTTACTCATTCACATACGGATTTGCTGCACTCGCTCTCTCAGCGGTCGAGTGCTGTAGCTGCCGCTGCTCTACAGAGAACAGAGCTGCGGGTCATTCGCTCGAGCACCCAAGCCTCTGCTCACTGCCCGGGCTCAGTCCTCGCCAGATCATTACTATTATAACTGTTACCATAGATACATAACAGTACATCAAAGGGTTTGCAATAAAAAAAAATTATAAATAAAATAAAAAAAGTCTCCAGTTATGCAAACACTAAGGTGAGTTGTTTTATATCTAGTGATAAAAACCACTGCAAAACAAAACAAAAACTATAAAATACATAAAATAAATCAAAATATTAAATTTTAAAATCTCCATTTATGTGAACAAATGCTCTCACGTGGGTCATTTTATATGTAGGATTGATAACCATTGCAAAACTGAAAAACATCTCGGTTATAAAAGCATAAAAATACAAAATAGAATTTAAAAATGAATTAACAATCTCTAGTTTTGTGAACAAACACTCATGTGGGTCGTTTTATATGTAGGATTGATAACCACTGAAAAACATCTCTGTATTAAACAAGTTATAAAAGCATAAAAATACATAAAATGGAATTTAAAAAATAAAGAAATATAAAATCTCCAGTTATGTGAACACTCATGTGGGTCGTTTTATATGTAGAGTTGATCACCACTGAAAAACATCTGTATTAAACAAGTTATAAAAGTTGTGTGTGTTCAGAGGGAGTGCTTCAGTGTGGCTGGACTGAACACTCTTAATAGAAGGAGGGACAGCAGGTACAGCTAAGGAGCATTTTGCCAACTGGCAACTTTGTGAACATCAATAGAAAAATGAAGGAAGGAATTCCAGGACTTAAGTGGTACAGTGGTCTACAGCATTGGCCCTGCCATCGGAAAACTCACAGGTTCGATTCCTATGATGCTACAAGCATCTGCAGCTGGGAGTTCAAGACGGAATATTTGGCCATGTTCTCCAAGTAGGAAGTACGGCCACCACCTCACAGTACGGCTCTCTGTTGCCAGTCTGCGCCCACCAAGCGCCTCATGCCATCCCATGAACTTGTATTGGCAGCAGTGGAGTTTCATGTGACTCGGATGAAGCCTGTGCTCCCCCTATGTACTTTACATTTTTTATTTTTTTACCAGATCAACTCGTAGACAACACACATGGATACAGGCGTTGATGGATCGATATTGGCAGGTTAAGAACTTTTTTGGCAAGCTGTGCAATGCTGCAGTTCAGAAAAAGAAATATCCTCTATGGTGCAATGCGCATTACAGCCGTAAAGTGCCAGCAAAACGTAGTTCTTAAATATCAAACAAGCTGGAAGGAAAATTTGATGCAAAGTAAGGCCTGTGATGTTCAGTGGGTGCATGTATACAGTATGCAATGCAACAGCATGGCTAACAGACAATGCGTTAGTTTAGTTATATATACAATGTAATAGCTGGTTCTTGTACAAATGTATTTCCAGCTGCTGTAGAAAATTAGCTGAAGGACATGCAGAAAAGATCCAAAAATGATGGAAAACTAGAGCAGGAAAAAGGCGGTGGCGTCACCTACAGTGTTGTAGACGCCATCATTATTTTCCTGCTTGAGTGAACAGCAGGGCAGCAGAACTGTACTAATCTTCACAGGTGAACAGTGGATACAGAACTTTAGTTTGTCACACTGCACTGTTATTCATCTCTGTCGATGTTTGGAACCAGAACTGGGAAAATCAGATGCATGTGTTTGGTGTAGGTATGTTGACCGTTACTAATATTAAACCTACTCAATAAGTTAAACCAATAAAATTGGGATAAAAGCCATGTTTGTGGTCACAACTAAAATATTTAAGGGAAAATCATTTTAAAACTGTAAAAATATTAAGCCTGTAAATGTATAAACTATTACTGAGTAAAATATAAATAATGACAGAATAATAAAAGGACAGTTCAGCTGTGTGGAACACTTTTGTTAAGGCATTATTCCAGAAGTATCATGATACAAATGACAGTATTGTATTGTGAGGTAGTTGGCGACACCAGGGACAAGATTATACATCTGCACAAGACTGGGATGAGACAATCTACAATAGGCAGCAGCTCGGTGAGAAAAGATCAACTGTTGAAACAATTATTAAAAAAATGTAATAAATACAAGATCACTGCCAATCTCCCTCGACCTGGGGCTCCATCCAAGATCTCACCTCTTGAGTACAATTGATCTTGAGAACAGCGAGGAAACAGCCCAGAACTACACTGGGTAACTGGTCAATGACCTAAAGAAGCTGGGACCACAGTTATAAAGTTTACTATTAGTGACACACCGTCATGGATTAAAATCCTGATTAAGCGGCTCATGTCCAGGCCCATCTAAAGTTTACCAGAGACCATCTGGATGATCCAGAGGAGGATTGAGAGAATGTCATGTAGTCAGATGAGACCAAAATGGAACTCTTCGGTATAAATGCCACTCGCCATGTTTGAGGGCAAAAAAAATGCTGAGCTGCATCCCAAAAACACCACACCCACTGTGAAGCATGGGGGTGGAAACATTCTGCTTTGGAGCTGCTTTTCTGCAAAGGGGACAGGACGACTGATCTGTACTAAGGAAAAGATGAATGGGGCCATGTATCGTGGGATTTTGGGCTAAAACCACTTCCATCAGTAACAGCATTGAAGATGAAACGTAGCTAGATCTTCCAGCATGACAATGATCTCAAACACATCGGAAATGAAGGAGTGGTTGCAGAAAAAGCATTTGAAGGTTCTGGAGTGTTCTAGCCAGTATGCAGACCTCAATCCAATACACAATCTGTGGCGGGAGATGAAAGTCTGTGTTGCCTAGCGACAGCCCCAAAACATCACAGCTCCTGAGAAGATCTACATGGAAAAATGGACCAAAATAGCAGCTACAGTGTGTGTGTGCAAACCTGGTGAAGATCTACAGGAAACGTTTGACCAACCAAGGTTACATTACACAGTATTGAGGTGAACTTTTATTATTGAGCAAATACTTCTTTTCTGCACCATTATACAAATAAATTCTTTAAAAATCATAATGTGATTTCCTGGATTTTTTTTAGGCATTCCGTGTCTCAGTTACACACACACACGACGGGGAAAGAGGGGACACCCCCAATGTGCGGTAAACACTGGTAAGCTCACGGCAACAGACTAGAGAAACTCAAATAGTGCTCTGATGTGGTGGAACTTGCGAGCGAACCGTGCAAAAGAGATGCAGAACAGCTTCCTGTGAAACCACAGCAGTGTCGGACAAAAGGTAAACACTACCTTTCAGTGCTATACACAAATAATACAGAAAACCCGCAATGGTGGGTAAAATGAGAAAAATATCACCATTAAGGATGCACCGAAATAAAATTTTTGAAACTGAAAATAAGGAAACACTTCACCGAACACCCAAACCAATTGGCAGAAAGAAAATGATGCCACTGTTTTGTGGAACTGTTTACTCACCTCACTAAATTCAATACATTGCAATTGAATAAATTGTCAGGCTTCAAAGAATAAATCAATTAAAAACTATGAAAATATTTAAGTAGCACTGAATAAAGTAAATTCAGAAAATGGTTGGAATCCTGATAGTCCAACAATGCACACACAAAAAAAATTCTAATATTTATTTTTTACTGTGTCCCACTCCTGAATAGTCAATAACTGACAATCTAATAAAAAAGTGTATTAAAGTCAAGTGCACTAAAACGTTCTCTGTAGACTTTAATTTTTATAATCATAGTATAAAATGATTAACTTTTTTACGGCTGAACGTCCTTATGTCAAAAATCATCCTGATACAGCAACGTACGCAGAACGAGACCACGCCACTGCTAGTGGGTTCACAAGGTTTAAAAGAATTAAAGGATATTTTCTGACACGACAAACAGAGAAACACTTGATTCAGTCGTCCGTGTAATAATACTCAGCCACAGACAAAGTGGGAGAACTGGGACTTTTCTTTTCTGTGTCATGCTGATCAGAATTATTTCATATGATAAATTAATACCAACATTGCCAGACATGCCCGTGTGTGCTGGTCATCGTTTTAACTTATCACAATATACTGTTTTGATCGTGGAAAAAAAGTGATGTTTTGATGCATCTCTAATCATAATACATTTTAAAATATACTATATGCATTTTCCATCATCTTTTAAGATGGAAAAAATGAAAAAGCTCCAAATAGGCAATAAAAAAAATAAAACCTATATACATATACATAAATACACAAATACATACAGTGCCCTCTATAATTATTGGCACCCCTGGTTAAGATGAGTTAAGTCTTAAAATAAATTCAATTTCATGAAAAATAGTTATTTCTTAGTCAGGGATTTTTTTCCCCCTTAAAATTCAATTCAACTGAAGCTTACATTTTTCTACAGTTTTCTGCAGCGTGAGAATATGCTTCTGGAATAAAAACTTTTTTTTTTTTAAATTAAGGCTTAACACATCTTAATCAGGGGTGCCAATAATTATGGAGGGCACTGTAAATACACAACACACGTGTGTGTGTGTGTGTGTGTGTGTTTGTGTAATTAGTACAAATGTGTTTTATTCAGGTGTTTCTCAGACTACAGTACGATAAGTTCACTTAAGTCAGGGGTCAGCAACCCAAAATGTTCAAAGAGCCATATTGGCCCAAAAAAATCAGAAACTATACCTGTCTGGAGCCGCAAAAAATTAAAAGCCTCATCTAAGCCTGATATGAAGGGAACATAGACTGTCAGTATATTAGTTATATAAGTGTATTATTAAAATGACTAGGGTACAAAATGAGTATTGATGATTAAATGTTTATTTTCCTTGCAGCGCATCCTGGAGAGAATGACGCACCACGTGACAACGCTGCTGTCCGATATTTGGTGCTTCAAGTTCAAATTCAATTACAATATTTGTTTTGTTGCATTATAGAAATATAAGAAATGGAAATACAGATTGTTAATGTCATTTTTTATTTTGAGCCATTTTGCCCCATCTTCCACTAAAGAGAGATCGTCTGGAGCCGCAAAACACAACAGCTTCTAAACTTCTAAACGGCCGTACAAAAAAAAATAAAAAATTAAAAAATACGTCCAAATATGTTTGAGACATCAGCTTTGCCGCTATTCTGGATGAAAGTCATGCCAGAAAACCCTGATCGCCACAACAGCACTGAAAACATATTCTGAAAGGAACGTTTACGCGTTACCATAGCGACCAAAGCGCATGAGGGGGCGTTACTAAAAATGATGGCGCATTTCGGATTTCACTTTATTTACGCTGCTAATAAAACTACATAATTACACAATGTTAAACTATCACCTAAAACTCCAAGATAACTAACAAAATAAACAAAAATAAAATATAGAATTAAAAGTTGAATTACTAAATAACAGGTTTTTCATCAAGGCCAAAAAGAGCCACAGCAAGGTGCCTGAAGAGCCGACCCCTGACTTAAGCAAAACTAATGATGCTCTCTAGGAAATTAAAATGTGTTCAAGTACTGTCATCACAAAATGCTCAGAAAATCATACAGTTTGTGATATAATTGCCCAGTACTACTTCAGGAATCAGGTTAACTGGTAAATATAGGTTCATTGCAGCAGGATTGTACCATAACAGAGGAGTACAATTACGTACCGATCGCCTGACAGAAGACGGCAACTGAACTCCAATGTCAAGGCCAAAGGTTCAACCAAGTTTGCAGATTTACTGGCGTCCCTCATTCTCACCCATCTTTTTCATTAATGAACCAACGGCCAATTTTAGACTTTCTTTGCCTCAGCTGATAGACTGAAAGAGGCTAATTAAAGCTGGGAGAATTAAAATTCACTAAAGGCATGATTTTCCTTGGGTTTCACCCCATAGTAAAATCATATAAACAGAGTATGTCTAATAAGATTATTAATAAAAAACCAATACGAAACAATGTTAATAAAAAAAACTAAAAAAAAACTCAATTGCCAAACAAACAATGGCCTGGTGTAAAGCAATTTTTTTGCTCCACTCTATAGCATTCTCAAAAACTAAATTCAATAGTCAACCATTTGGGCCATAAAGTGCAGCACTGGTAAGAAAAAATAAATGATTAACAGACGTATTTTACTTCCAAAGCTAAAGGCAAAGATTTATATCAAATTAATCTGAAATCCAGCTGAAATGTTTGTTTGTGCGGAATACCCCTGCTCTCAACTTCTTTTTGTGAAACAGAGAATTGCTTTGGAGCATCAGGTGTGCAGACATGCAAAATTACAGCAGTACACTACAAACCGTTGCAGATTTTATTTGTATTTATGATCCCGAGTGAACTGCACTGTGTTTGCAGCATCAGTAGATGCTGAGCCACATATTGCACAGAAGTCATCAACTTTCTGCAGAGTCAATCGTTACAGACCTCTAATCTTCATGTGGCCTTCAGATTAGAGCAAGAACAGTGTAGAGAGCTTCATGGAATGGGTTTCCTTGGCCAAGCAGCTGTACCCGAGCCGTACAGTGTAATTTAAAGCAGACTCTATAGCAGTGGAGACGCGCACACTGAAGTTCCCAATCATGCTTCTCCATCTGGCAATCTGAAGGACAAATCTGGGGTTGACACTTACCAAGAGAACTGTACTTGTCTGACTGCATTGTGCCAAGTGTAAAGTTTGGTGGAGGGGGGATTATGGTGTAAGGTTGATGAGCAAATACTTTTGGCAATATAGTGTATATTTACATGCCAATATCTGGGATCAGATCATCAGAAAACACATTAAAAATATTAAGGCATTTTCCAACAGAATACCAAAAACAGTTCTAGTTTCCAAAGGATATTAGTTTTTGACTTCCATATCAATTCTAGGAATATTTTTCTTCTTGTGTATTTCAGGAGTAACGTCTCAAAACAGTGATAACAAACCGGTGTCAACTGGAAGGAAAATGTGTGTACAGCAAGAAACAATCCTCAAGTAGAAAAGTGTCAGTGAAGAAAGCCTCAGTTAAAACTACTTCAGGCCTCTCCTCCCAGTTTACTAGGAAAAGGAGCTACTCCCAAAGCCACAATACTAAAACTACGCAAAAGCATGTTAAATGTATGGACCACATTATTGACCAGTACTGGATTTTCCAGAGATAACTTTGATACCAATTATTGCTAGTCAGTGGAGCTGATAACCAATACTTGGAACCAAAAAGAAAAAAATAAAAATAAATAAAAATAATAAAACCATCAAACATAACCTTGTTTAAAAATACTTAAAACTTTATTTTTTTAATTAAATAAATATTTTAGTAATAAAATAAAACTATGAAACTTGAGATGAAACTGTTGCGGATAACAAGGTAACAGTGCTGGCTCAAACAGAAGATGGCATTCACAAAAAATAAAAAACTTGTCATGAAAATTCAGCACGGATTTTTGCCCACGAATGGTCACATTATCACCACCACAAGGTTCATTATTCAAAACATTTTGGGAACGCAGGCTTTTTATAGAAATGGCTAATGAGGGCTACATTGTGTTCAGTGTGTAGAACTATGTTTTAATTTTGGGGAAAAACCTTCCGGCCTGGACCCGGCATTTAATGTGTCGCGGATAAAAACAACAAAATAAAGTGATACGACAACACAAAAACTGTGGTATTTTGTAAATATAATAATAAAGGTGAATCCACTGTGTAATTATGTAACTTTATTAGCAGCGTCTTTCTGAAATGCGCCAACAACGATCAGAGTTACGTCGTACACTGCACCTCACGCAATCTGGTCGCTATGGTAACGTGTAAACGGTCCTTTCAGAATAAGTTTTAGGTGCTGTTGTGGTGATCTCAGGATTTTCTTCCATGACTTTCATCCAGAATACCGGCAAAGTTGATGTCGCGAACATACGTAGATGCTACGGATTGAGATCATATTTTTTTTTAAAAAAGTAAAAGTTTTTGTACGCCCCGGTACCGCCCTAAGGCCCGGTTCGAAATGCTCCATGGTCCGGTATCGGCCCACAGCCCTAATGACCAGGCTTCAGCATTGGTTGGCTACTACTCATGTGACACAGCCAATCAGATACTGTTGTGGGCGGGGCATTAAATGAAGCAGCAAATTGAGAGCGAACAGCACGGAGAGAAGAGACGGCAGTGGAGCCACAGTAGCGCACTGCAATTACTAAATGTTGGTTATGGTCAACATTAAATAAAATGGTCAACCCTTAGCAATGCGTTGGTCAAAAACTACCAGAAACACATTTCTATTCTTAAAGTTAGTTTAGCAACCAGGATGACCAGGATGTGTTTGCATGAAGCCTGCAGCATGACTAGGCGATGTGGCACTGCGTTCATATACATGCATCTTAGATTGACTTCGGTAAACATCTTGGACTATAAACCAGCAACTGCCAGCTCAACATTCACACCTGGGCTGGAACCCTAACCTGCGACCGATGCAAAGGGCAAGGCCCTAATCACTAGGCCACCACTGCCCACCAAAGAATGCCATGTAGGGTACGTAAGCAATTACCATCTTCACACAAATCAGATTTATATAACACCAGTCAAGAACAACTACCGCAAAACTCTTTGAAATGCTGTGTACCACATGCCTAACAACTTTAACATGATTTAATTTGGTCTAACTTCAGCAATGATGTCCAGGTGTCATCCAAGGTTTCCATAAAAAGTGAGACTTTAAGAGGGCAATGCAGGCCTAGAGGTTAGGACCAACCTAGGAGAACACAGCGGAACCCGTGAGCAAGGTACCGTCCCGCTACTGATCGCGCCCCACTGATACATGTGTGGGGGGTTAAAGTTTACATTTTGTGCACTTTGTTCACAATGACAAAGTGTCACTTTCCCATTTCCCCATTAAGAGTGCAAAAGAAAAACTAAATTTAAGAGAAAATGTTTTTATATTTCATTATCCCTTATAGTCCCACAAGTGGGAAATTTATTCTCTGCATTTAACCCATCACATGTGCAAACGTGGATCAGTGAAGTGGGGACGGTATCTTGCTCAAGGGTTCCTCAGTGGTGCCCGGGCTGGGACTTGAACCTGCAACCTTCTGATCCCAGGGGCAAGGTTCTTGAAAGTAAGAGTTAAACTGTGCGAGAAGGAGCTGAACTCCTGCCTGGGTGGAATAAAACCTGCAGCTACACTAAATGGGTGTCCACTGTATAATACAACGCATGCTGTTCACTTGGAGCAGGACGATCTCCAACAATACATTTACTGCAGTGTAAAAACCTACCGCTCCATCTACTCCACTCCTGCATGCAGACTATACTTGAGCACAATTAGCATAAAACACCAGCCCCAGCTTTCTCTTCCCTTTCATCCCCCAGACATGTTTTAGTTTGAGCACTGTAATTTGTTTAGTACCTTCACTGCAGTCTCATTTACTAATGGCTTTAGACAAAGCAGCAGAGCGTGAGAGAGGTGTGAAATACCACTACGTACCATTATTACCAGCAATGCACCGACACCACATCTACCTACGCCAAGCAGAGCTCCAACATAGCGCTATATCGAACCCTACTCCATAAACCCTGACATTCGTACAAATCCATTTTTCCCCATGCTGTATTTTTGGAAAGGAGGGTTTTGAAGCGGCTTATGTGCTGAAGTTTTAGGCACCGACACTAAAACAACAGGCGAAAATTTAATAGAATAAAACGAGAATTTTTAAAAGGGAATAAATATGTGAAAATATTACAAATGATGACTGTCTGGCTTAGATAATGATCAGATAATGGATCAAAAACGTATTTGCCTGTGGTCTGATGCATTTTGGCAGGTTCCCAGGTTTGCACGTATTGCACTTGAACACACTCAGAAACGTTTCAAATGTCACGTCTCAACTCCATCCACAATATAAAAAGAAGAAGCAACAAATGCATTTAATTTGTGCCAAATCCAAGTACCATGTTAAAGTCTGGTCTTTTATCAGGAGTGGTCAAGCCAGTTATTATCTTTAAAAATATTCCAATTGAATCCCATCATTCTGGGTTGTGTTCTACAAGTAAGAACAGCGATTCCTCGACATCAGCTAAAGCTTTTCTTTTTCCAGACCCTAGAAAAGGGGAGTAGAACTCTGGTTCTGGAGTGTCGGTGTCCAGCACAGTTTGGTCATTCTGCTCAAACCTCTCATTATATCTGGTAATGAACGGGTGAGTTGAACCAGGCGTGTTTTACATGTGTTTAAAACTTTAATAACTTCAGGTCAAAATGTCATAGAAGCATTATTCAATTTGTAAACTGATGGGAACATGTGCCATAAAGAAAATAAGGTTAAATTGTGGAAAAATAATCCAGGTTTGAGCAGGAAAGTCATCAAACGCCACTACACCGCAAACCTAGAATGATCAAATTAAGTTGCCACACCCTCAACAGTTCAAACATGCTGCTCTGGAAGAAACCAAGACTCTTACCACAACTATTAAAGCAACACACCAGCAGTCAAATGATCACACGGGAGTGTCACTAGCTTTTCTCAAAGGGAAATATAAAAAGCACAGGACGGCACCTTACTCAACATGTACTCCAGCCTTCCACCAACCCAATTAGGCTACGGAATGGGACACTACAGATATGTTGATTAGCTGTACTCACAGTCAGTAATGTACAGATGTTCAAAGCTGAAATACGTATTAATATAAACTAGCAATACACAGCTTGTCTGACGCAAACGAGTGTGTCCAACCTTAAACATTACCGGATTTCCCCAACGATAGGCCGCCCCATTCTATAAAACTCAGAAAAGGCTCATTTCAGTTTCAACTCTCTATTGCCTCATTTACACTGCAGGTCTTGATGCTCAGTTCTGATTTGCTGCCTTTATCCGATTTTTTTGACCTTCTGTTTACACGTGTTTTAAATT